>PVLD010000967.1:0-231255 GCA_004027595.1 Dinomys branickii | reverse complement strand
GGGGCGGAGGGGGGCGGAGGGGGGCGGAGGGGGGCAGGCAGGGCTCCTTTTTTCTTTTTTCCTCATCTTTTTGAGACAGGGTCTCACTGTGCAGTTCAGGCTGGTCTTGAACTGACTGTGTAGCCCAGGCTGGCCTCGAACTCCCAGCAATCCTCCTGCCTCAGCCTCCTGAGTGCTGGGATTACAAGTGTGCACCACACCCGGCTCTCAGGGCTCTTTCCTGCATCACCAAGGCACCAGCCGTATAGCAGCCTGGGGACGCAGTGCAGCAGCCTGTGCATGCATGGTACAAACTGGCCCCTTGCCCTGGTAATCTGAGGAAAGAGGGGATCCCGCGCAGGAGTGGACAGGCCAAGGTGTGGGTGTTGGCGGTGACCGCAGAGCTGGACTGTGGGAAGAACCTCTGTCTGGCACAGGACACCAGCTAATCACCATGACAGCCACTGCAGAAGCTGTGAGCCATTCCCCGGCAACCCATGGAACCCAGTGCCCTTCCTTGTGTCTGTCTTCTGTCTTGGCTGGGCTTCCACAGTCTGCAAGAGTGTAGAACTCTGCAAGGCTGGGGCCCTCCCATGGGTCCATAGGGCTTGGCCATGTTTCTGGAGTGAACAGCTGTTAGACGAATGACTGGGCCACTGTCTCTTGGAAAATGTAATATATAATTCAGATTATAGAACAGGACACGTACTGTAAGCTCACACACTCAATTCACTTCTTCCTTGATTTTGTTTGGGGGAAGCTCATGCCTACTCTCAGTTGATAAGTTAAACAGAGTCATGACGATTCTGTTGTCTGTTGCTAGAAATGGCTGTAAGGTCAGGTTGTGGCCAGTGAGATCTAAAGAGAAGGTTTTGCTTTCCTAATGCTGAAATGATGGCCTTCACTGTCCTTGGAGCTGCAGCACTGCCTTTACTGCAGGGGCTGGATCTGTGGCGGACGTTTTGTAACCCTGAGGAAAACTCTAAGAGAATCACAGAGATGCTAGACCTAATGTTGAGCAGGATACCTCAGGTGGCAAGCTCAGGTATACCTATATGAGAAAAATTAACCTGTATGTTTAAGCTATTGCACTTGCAAAGCAGACTGCACTCCCAGAAGGGACAATGCAATCCCATAAATAAATAGAAAAGTGGAGTGGTTGTGCACAGCCTTCATATTTTTTATCTTACAAGCTTCGTACAGTAAGTATGGAATAACGATCAGAAGCACTTTTATGTTCAGAAGATGATACTAGTTTTAAAAATAAAATATTGAGTTACCAAGAAACAGCTCCCTCCTGGCCACCTATGGGCTTCCTGGTGGTCAGGGTTTGTGGCCCCCAGGGTGTGGCTGTAGCCTCAGTAGAGAGCAGGGCAGACTTCATAGTCCCTGGGATGACAGGCCAACTCCAGAGCTCCATGTGCCAGCTAGCAGTGGATGTTCTGACCTCAGGTGAGGCCCCACCTTCCTGGAGGTGGGCAGGTGCCTCCTGAGCACAGGCAGCGAGGGCAAGTGGGGTCTGGGGGGTTTGTGACATGTGCCCCTTGCCCCCCTGTGGGCCTGCAGCAGCTGTGTCAGCTGTAAACACAGGTTTAGGGAAGCGCAGGAGGTGCCCTCTCTTCCCACAACAAACCAGACTGTCTCTGTAAAAGTGACCCTGGGGAAAGGCAGAGGACAGAAGAAGTGGCAGCAAACACTGAAAGAGAAAATATCCTAAGAGAACGCACTGGTTCTCAGCTCAGCAAACGTCCCTGCCGCAGCTTGAGGGCGCAGACTGAGTAAGAGAAGCCAGCATTCCCGCAATTCTGAGCCACAGACAGGAGCCCTGGACCCCAGGAGGGGAGCGGGCTGGGGAGGGGCCAAATGCCCAGGTTCACTTTGTCATGGGGACTCTGGCCCCAGGGATGGCTCCACGACAGTGTGGTGGTGCTGCCCTCCTGGCCATGTCCCCCTCTCCTTTAGAGGGGGGCCCACAAGGCCGGGGCAGTCAGATGGCCCCAGAGCCCTGAGTCCTCCTCCTCCTTTCCCCAAGCCCCTGAGCTGAAGTCACGTGCCTGTGCCTGGATTTTCCATCTGGAGAAGATGGTGCCAGCTGATGCCACCTGGAGGGGCGCCCTTAGTCTCTATGGAATCCCCTGCCTGGGGTTCCTCACCCTGTAAAGGGACTGCAGTCCTGACCACCACACAGAGCTGAGGCCAGCTGCTGCCCTGGGCCACCCCAGTGCGGATTCCACAGCACGGCTGACTTCCCCGCAGGGGTGGTGGTGGTGGTGGTGGTGGAAATATCTTAGCCTGGGGGTGAGGGCCAAGGTCCCAGCTGTCAGGATGGCACGTTCCTGTCCCACCCCATTTCCCGGGGCCCTGGCTGCTGGGGCTACCTTCCCTTCACTCGGGGCCATGCACCTGACCATGGGGCACCTGGCGCACGCCGGCTGCACCCATTGGGGTCCTGTGTTGGCAGGGCAGCGTCCTGGTGACTCAGCTGGGGGTGGGACTCCACGTGGCCCACTGCAGACCCGTCCTTCTGTTTCCATCTCAGGACATGACCCCTCCGCTCTATGCTGTGAAACAGCATTTCTAGATCTATCACCTCACCTGGCCCCTCCTCGGTGAAGTTAGAACTACTGTCACCATCGTACTGGTGAGTAAACTGAGGGTCAGAGAGGACCAAGGTGTTGTCCAAGGTCACACAGGGGTTTGGTGGTAGAGCTGGGACTCCAGCTGTGTCGGGTTCCCGCAGCCACCCAGGCTTGTCCCACTTCCCCAAGCCGCCTTCCCTCCTCCCTCCCCACACGGCGCTGTCACCTGCTCTTGGTCAGGCAGGTGTTCTTGTTGTCTCCTGCCCCCCCTGCCTCCCCAGGCTGGCTGGACGTCACACTAGCAGCGAGGGCGCTGAAGCCCAAGGGGGTGGAAGGGGCTGGCTGCAGGAGGTGCTGGCCCAGGGGGGAGACCGCTGTGGGACAGTGTCTCTGGCCCTTGGGAAAAAGGAGGCAGGGAGCACAGGGGACAGCTCAGGGAGTGCTGCTTCGGGGGTAACCTTGTGGAAGGTCTGCAGGACGCATGGGAGTCATCCCCAAAGGATGCAGGGAACACCATGGGGGAAGGGAGCACAGTCGCCAGCACGCGGACACCTGGTGGCTGCAGAGCCAGTGGGTTGGGGGGAGGCAGGGACCACTGAGCAGCAGTGACTCTGGGATCCCCACACTGAGGCAGCCTCAGAGTTGCACAGGGAGCACAGGCAATGCTCCTGGCACTGGGGGCATCAGAGGGATCTGCATTTCCTGCTGTGACACAGGCAGCCCTGTGTCCCCTACCACTCAGGAAGCTTCAGGGGGAGCTTCAGGGCCATCTACCTAGAGCTTGGCCCTCTGCCTTGTTCATCACCTGCTTCTTGCTCTGGGAGTGGGGCCTATGTGAGGGAAGAGATTCTGTCTGTCTGTCTTGCTCCCTGCTGTTAGCCAGCACCTGTAACAAGTCAATGACTGAGCGAGTTTCATTCTGTTTTCCACACTGGGGATGGAACTAGGGCTTCCACATGCTATGCACATGCTGTACTGCTGAGCTACTAATGTAACTTTTGGGTAGAAGAGACCTGAGCATGCACAAAGCCTGCCAGGAGCGGGACAGAGCAGGGCTTGGTTCCTCTGTTTCCTCCCAGTGACAGGGAAGACAGAGCAGGGGAGAAGAGGGCTTGTTGTGTGCGTGCGCGTGCGCGCGTGCATGTGCATGTGTGCATGAAAGCATTACTGAGGCTCAAAGCTCTCCTTTATTCATAACCTTCCAGAACCTCCCTGCTCTGAGGATGGGGCTATGTTTTGCCTGGGCCTCAAGAAACATTGAACCCCAGGCTCTGCTCCCAACATCTCCAGCTCAGCCCTGTACTGCCCCCTCAATGCGCCACCCCCTGCATCTGGACCACAAGCCCGAGCTGCCTCCTCCAGGAAGCCTGCCCACACCCACTGCCCACAGGCTCGCCCGAGGCCCAAGCTGCCTCTTCCGGGGGCTGGTCTCCTCCTGCCTCCTCTCTCCGTGTCCTGCCCTGCCCCCCTGTGGACAGTGACTGCCACCTGAGTTCACCGGCAAGCTGTGGCTCTTCATGCTGGGCACTGAGCGCCCTCTGCTGGGCTCAGGCTGCGGCTCCCAGGAGAAGCCTGGTTCTCGGGCCCATTCCTCTCTCCCTGCTTCCTTCTGCTCTCCCTTCCTGACCCCCTTTGCACAGTCCTGGACATCTTGGCCTTTCCCAGCACCGCCCACCCCATCTGGCCACATGTCCCACCCTCCTTGGTCTAAAGCGCCCCTGTCGGGCTGGAGGTACAGCTCAGTGACACAAGTGCCTGCCTGGCAAGTGCAAGGTCCTGAGTTCGATTCTCGATACACACAAAGTAAATAAATAAATACATGCCCCTGTCCCCCAGCAGCCAGCACCCTGCTTTCCTCCCCAGAGCTTGAGGTCAGATTGGGTCCTCCTGCTCCTGGGTGTGGCCCCTTCCAGCTCTCACTCCTCTGCACCCAGGGACTTGGCCTGTTCATCCTGTCCCTGGCCTCCTGTTGCCTCTTCCATCTCACGGGAGCTTTGTCTCCTCCTGGGCCTCGAGGCCAACACCCCATCTGCCCACTGCCAATCCCTTCTGCCGAGCCTCTGCTCCAGCCACCTGCTGCCGCTGCCTCGCTCTGCCCAGCACAGACGCTGCGGTCCAGCCCCACGCCCTGCCTCGCTTTTGCCCCCTGCTCTCGGCTGGCTGCTCTTCCAGCCCCATTCTGCTCAAACCTGACCTGCTCCCTGCCAGGTGCCGAGCACTTTTGGGAAACCTGCACACCTCCTGGTCCGGCTGCTTGTCCACTGCCAGCCCTCTGCACCCACAGCTGCCCTGCACGCCCACCACTCCTGTGAACCCATTGCTCCACCCTGCTGATTTACTTTGTATCAAAATAAAAACAGCATCCTAGCTATGCTTTGCAGGCAATATTCTAAGCATGTTGTATCTGCTCATTCCATTCTCAGGAGACTATGAGTGTATCAGTGATGTTCAAACGACATCAGTGATTTTCCTTGCCATTCTACAGAGGGGCGAGGGGGAGGCAGGAGGAGAGGATCTGCCAAAGCCCCCGCCCCCGCCCTGCTCCCGCCGCCCAGCTGTCCGCTTGCCTCTTCTCTCTGCACAGGACCTTCTCCCGCACCTCTTTACAGGGAGGCCTGGCTTCCTACACCGTGGAAAACAGATGTAACGAAGACAGAACCTGAGCTGGCTCCCACCTCCACAGGGGCCTGGTCCTTGCCTCCTCCTGCTGCCTGTCTGGTTGTGCTAAATGGCCGCAGTGTAAGGACGAGCTCCACACAGGCCCTGGAGACCTCTCTCTGCACAGCCTTGAGACGCCTCCTCGCCTGGTCACGGCTGTCCCCTGTGCTCCTTCCCTGCAGCCCCAGGGCACTGCAGGCTCTCCTGTATAGGAAAACAAAAGCAAAGAGCAGACACCCTTTCTTGGCCTCATCCTCCCTCTAGTCACAACCCATCTTGAGTACATTTTAAAAATTTAAGCAGTTTTTAAACTGATATATAACAATTATATATGTTAATGAGGAATTGATCAAATCTGAGTAATTCACATAGCCATCACCTCAGATATGTGTCATTTCTGTGTGCTCAAAGGGCCTTCTTGCAGTGAGCTTGAGACCTATAGGACTTTACTGTCCCTACTGTCACCCACGGCACAGCAGACCCTGGCGCCCCGCTTCCTACTTAAACCTTCCCCAGGTATACTTGCACGGCCCATTGGCTGCTCCTGTCACAGGACAGCTGCCCACTTGTAGGCTGTCTTTGCTTCCTCTTCTGGAGTGTCTGGCTCAGGCTGCCCTGGTGACTTCCAGTGTGTGGAGTCTGATGGCTGGACCAGAATCTGCCCAGTTTTCTGTCTCGTGGTCCTTGACTTATGGGCTGCCTAGGCTGTTGGTCGCTTCCCCACCAAGCTCCTTCCGTGATGGCTGTGAGTCTCCTGCCTTTGAGCATCATGGTGACAGGGTCTGACCTCAGCCGGGATTCCTGGTCCTGCTGCTAACATGGCATACTGGGCATCTGGTAACAGGCTCAGCGAGTGCCACTAGACTGCTTCAGTTTCCCACTAAGCCTCTCTATAAATGACAGCTTTGCCCTTGCAGACAGGAAGAGAAAAGCTCTTTGTCTTCTGTGCCTAACCTACTGTTGGCAGATCCAACAGCTTCTAGCTTCACAGAGTATCCCGAGTGTCACCACTCCCTGGGCCCCTGCTGCCTGATCCTGGGTCTCTAGGGTGGCTGCAGCCTCCTGACTGGTCTCCTCACTCCCTCACCCGACTGCAGTCAAAGCTATCATTCAAAACCAGGAATGGAGCACAGACCTCAACTGCTCACCATGCCTTTCGCTTCTGGAGTCCCTAGAAGGGTCAACAGGCTCCTGCCAGACCTGCTCCCCATACCTCCTCCTGGGGGGTCCCTTCCCACCGGCTCCTCTGGCCACCGTTCCTGTCCCCATCTCTCACTGTGTCTGCTTGGCCCGTTCCCTCAGTCCCCTGCAAGGGCTGCTTCTCCCCCGCAGCCTCCCCCACAGATCCCCTTCTTTTCTGTTGCTCTCAAATGGCAGCATCACCTCACACACCATGTGCAGGACTCACCTGTTCATCGCCTGCTTGGCTGTGCTAGAGCGAGGGTGGTGCTGGTCGGGGCTCCTGCCCACTTGCTCGCAGCTGTAATCTGGAATCTGTGAAAGTGCTTGGTGGCCCTTGGTGATCTGTTACAGCAGAAGTCCCCAGACTTCTTGGTTTCAGGGGCTGGTTTCATGGAAGACAATTCTTCCATGGACTAGGTGGAGGGGGAAATGGTTTTGGAATGATCTAAGCACATTCCACTTGTTGTGTACTTGTTTGTAAAATTATTACTTTGTAACATATAGTGAAATAACTACAATTTACACAATGCAGATCGATTAGCGGTAGCCCTGAGCTTGTTTTCCTGCAACCAGACAGTGCTATCTGGGGTGATGGCACACAGTCACCCAAACCGTGCTGCTCATGGCCAGTCCACTCCTTAATCTCATGTTGGTTGTTGTCACCGCAGAAAACCTTGTTTCACAAAGATGGGACATTGGAAGTGGAAGCAGGCTCTTTTGTAGCAGCCTCAGGATATTCCATCTTGACTTTAATCCAGAACATATGGACACTTGAGGTGTCTCAAACATACTTTTAAGGGCACCATCATCTCAAGCAGTTGATCTCTTTTAGCATGGGCAAAGTTGGTTCACCTGGCTTATTCACACGTGGGGTGTGGATCCATTCCTTCCCAGTTTGGGGTCTTTTATGGTTGGGAAATAATGCTCAAACTCTTTTGAAAGCTGAGACAGGCGATCGTGTACCAGCTGGAGGAACAAGAGCCCTGGCTCAGTATTATGGTTTAAATCTAGAACATACCCCAAAGGCCTTCTGTATTTAGAGGTAGGCTTTGCAAGATGAGTGGATCCTGGGGGCCTATAGTAGACTTGTTGATAGGAGGTGGGTCACCAGGAACATAATCTGGAAGGGTGTATCTCCCTCCCTAGTTCCTCCCTTAATTCTGCTTGCCTGCCATGATCTGAGTAGCTTTCCTCCACAGTGGGCCATTCCATCATGCTGTCCTTGTTTGAGAACCCTGCCAACCATGAACTGATACTTCTGAAACTATAAGCCAAAATGTACCTCTTCTTCTTTAAATTATGGGTGTTGGGTATTGTGTACCAGTGTGGGGTGGATGACTAAGACACTAAATTTCTTTCTTTCTTTTTTTTTTTTTCCCGGTACCGGGGAACTAAATCTGTTTCAAAAGCTCTACTAATATTTGAAATTTGTCAAAAAATGCCAATATTCATTTGTTGCCCCCCGTATTTCCAGTTTGGCTTTGAATGCAGCCAAATTAACTGTCAACTTGAAAACAATTGATCTTCTCTGAAGCAACAGATTGAGCTCACTGAGCAAACAAATATATCACATGAGTAAGGGAAGTTTTGTGACCCATTCAGTGTTAGTGACATGTGCTGCCAGTCATGACTCTTTTTCTAGAAGAAATCTTTGGAGTGGCTTTTATAACTCAAAATCTCTGGCTGGTGATCAACTTTTAGAAAGCTATCTTCCTCACAGAGTTGTGTGAACAGATCTGAGTTCAGGGTATGCACTTTAATGTGGTGGATAATTTAAATCATATTCTGCAAAACGTTGTTAAGATCAGGTGCCATTTTTTTTAGCTAGCCACCATTCCTCTGTGGATGACACAGGGAATAGACCCACATTTAGAAGAATTCCCTTTAAATGTAAGGGGAAAAGGGAAACAAAAGCTTTGTAAATAAGGAGAGGAAGAGGGGTTGAAGGAAGAGGAGGGGAACGGGGGAAAAAGAATCAAGATAGATCATGTATAGGTACAAATTCCCTATGATGAATGTGATTATTATGTATATCTAAAATGTATCAATAAAATAATTTTTTTAAAAAAGAAATCTCTTTGACCTGCACCACAGTTGTTCCACCTGTCCATCTACTGACACAAAATGACCAGTTCAGTTTTCCTGATGCATAATCATTCAAAGACTCAAATAGTTCTGCAGCCCTGGTGTTGGTGACAACAAAGTATGTATAATGAATCCTCCTTCAATCCTCCTAAAAAGTGCTTCCCACAAAAGGAAGCATTGTTGCCTTGTTATCCACACCAGCAGATTCATCAATCTGTGTTGCAGACCACAATGGCTCATTAACCCTCTTTAACAATTATGCCTCAATATTCTCTGCTATTTCATCAATTCTTCTAGTTATGGTGCTAGCTGAAAGAGGAATACATGCCCCCTGTTAAACTGCAGGCCCTCTTAAATTTTCACAACTTGTGTCCTTAGCAAGTACACTGGTAGTGAAGGGCTCCTTAGCTTTAGCAGTGTGGTCAGCCACTAAGAGCAGTGCTCTTGGTGCAGGCACATTTGACAAAGTGGTGACCTTCAGTAATTGGTTCTGTTCTTGTTGTTCACGTGTTTTTTCTTTGAAAAATTCGCAAGGCTTATCTTTTAATGCAGAGTGCTTAGTCTCCACGAGGTGAAGCAGTTTTGAAGGTTTCATGGGATCGATGGATAGCCACCCCCATATATTGCACAAAGTGGGCTTGGCAAATGTGAATTACTTGTTCCAAGGAACTGTAATTTAAGTAGGACAATTGGTATTTTCTTTTTAAATGTTTGGTATTTTTTTTTCTTTTTGTTAGCATCTTAGAGTCTTCTGCTCTCTCGTCCTTGAGTCTTTCCCCCTTTTCAAAGAAGGTCTCCAGGAATGGTTGGGTTTTTTTTACTCATTTTGGCTAGGGTTAGCTTGTGGGTGACCAAAACTGTGACAGATACAAGTGTGCTGGACAGGAAAGAGCCATGAGAAGAAGTGGTAAATAAAATAATGAACCAGCTACACATGGACTAAAATGACTGTCAGATTCTCACACCAGGCACATCTGTACTGTTGAAGTACATCAGATTCTCACACCAGGCACATCTGTACTGTTGAAGTACATCGGATTCTCACACCAGACACACCTGTACTGTTGAAGTACATCGGATTCTCACACCAGGCACATCTGTACTGTTGAAGTACATCGGATTCTCACACCAGGCACACCTGTACTGTTGAAGTACATCGGATTCTCACACCAGGCACACCTGTACTGTTGAAGTACATCGGATTCTCACACCAGGCACACCTGTACTGTTGAAGTACATCGGATTCTCACACCAGGCACACCTGTACTGTTGAAGTACATCAACTCACTAGTCACCTATAAAACCTGTCACAAGGGGAACTGAACTGTCACTTGCCACTCACTGATAGGGTTTTGTTAGGAGTCTGTAAGCAACTGCTTTCATATGGTCTCTGTGCAGTCAGAGCTCTCTGTTAAATGTTCATCTTTGTTTGCAGCTGTGCCACATTGCTAGCAACACAGCCTCAGCTCCACCTCAGATCACTGGGCATTGCATCCTCATAAGGAGCTCATAGCCTAGATCCCTTACATGTGCAGCTACAGGAGGCAGAGCTCAGATGGTAACGAGGAAGATGGGGAACAGCTCTAAATACAGTGGAAGCTGTGCTGTCTTGCAGCTCATTTCTTGCTGTGTGGCCCAGCTCCTAATAGGCCATGGACCAGTCCCCATCCATGGCTTGAGAACTGGGGACCTCTGATCTATTACTTCAGTCACTAAATATATGTGCCAAGCTCTGGCCTGGTGCAGGGGATATCAAGGTGACTTAGACAAAGTTCCTGCTTATATCAAATTTACAGTCCAGTGGGGGAGATGGACACATGACCTGGCAGATCTGCAAGCAGGCATTTGTATCTGTCACTTTTCGAAGCTGCTGTCCTCGGACTTGGGCGGGCATGCACTCAGGCAGACATCGCAGGACCCTCTGACCTGATCTCTCACCTCTCATCTCCTTGGAGCTCCAGTAGCTGGAGGAGGAGCTCTGGGCTCGTCCCAGGAATGCAGTCCACAGAGGACTCAGCCTTCACCCTCCCGGTCCCGTGGGCGCCTGGGTTTTAGGGGGCAGATAGAAAGAGAATCTAGATCCATTGATCATAGCTGTGTGATGTCACCAAGGGCTCTGTCTTTCTGGGCTCAAGTTGCTTTATCTGTTGGATGGAAGCAGTGGTCTCGGCTCAGCCACCCCACCAGGCTGGCACAAATGAGACAGGGAGATGAAGATGCTGTGTGGACCAAGGTGAGCAGCTCTGTATAAGTATGGAGAGATGCTGTGTGTGTTTACAGCTCCAAGCACAACAGACCTACAGAGTGCACAGGTCAAGACGCCTTGCCATTCAGGCAGTGCCTGTGCTTCAGGCTCTGCTTTGTGTGTGCAGAGACAAACATGATACACACTACATGCTCTGACTTGGACATCCCTGGTGGTCTTCCAAGTGTCTACTACAGCCTGTCAGAGGAAGCCCCTGTGGAACGTCCTTGGACATAGGAAGCATGGACTGCAGAGGACTGTGAGGCCCTGGCCAGTCTTCTCTCTGCTCCTGGCTGAAGCTTGGCTCCAACCCACACCCTTATGTCTGCCATCTGCCAACCTCACCAGAACTCAGCTGATGCAGGCACCATGCCTTTGAATCCACAAAACTGTGAGTGAAATAAAACCATTTCTCTTTATATGTTATTTACCCCAGGGAATCTCCCGGTAGTCATATGATGCTAATACCATATATAGCCATTTTACTGAGATGGGATCATAACCTAGTGTTCAAAAGTCATTAATGTTGGACACCTTGTAATAACTATATATGAACGTCTATTTCATTCTTTTTTTTCTGCCCCGTATTGGGGATTGAACCCAGGGCCTTCACACTGAGCTAATCCTCAGCCTTTTTCATTTTTTGAGACAATATCTCATAAGTTGCTAAGTTGCCCAGGTTGGGCTCAAACTTGCAATCTTCCTGGTTCAGCCTCCCAAAGTGCTATATGTGCCCTCATACCCAGCTTTATTTTATTCCTTTTTTAAACAGCTGCAAATATTCTAGCATATGAACAGACTACAGTCTGTCTTCTTTTGGTGGATATTTGGGTTGCTAAGCTACCAGAAGTCAGTGAGGTAAACAGAGGTGTAGACCCCCTGGCAGATCAAAGGGAAGGTTTTATTATAGTAAATGGCAGTGCTCAATGGGGAGGAGGGCTGCGTGGCTGTCAGGTTGTGCTCGGAGCCTAGAAGCACAGGACTATAAAACGCAAAGGTGGTGAAAACGGGCCTGAGCACGGCTGGCCGGAGCCGCTGGAGCTCCTAGCAGCAGAACCACGCGCAGACTTCCTCCGCTACATGCCGTCTGGGCTTCTCTGACCCTCACCAGTCCTTCCGGAATCAGATGCCTGAAGAGCTGAGTCCCCCACTGTCCAGCTGAATTCCTTGTGCATGAGCACACCTCCTGTCCCCAACTCCTACGTGTCCTAGGCCAGCAGTCCAGATAAGGCCTTGCTTTGATGGCAGGTGAACCCCACTGGGGCCCTGTTAGGTCCTCCACGCACTTCAGCTGCTCTCCGTGTTTCATGGTGACCGTTTTTGTGCCATTTGCCTAATTACTGCCTTGGGATAGATTCCCAAGAACTAAAGTTTCTAGGTCAGAATGTGCGCACGTTTTCGGTTTGATAACGAGAACTACTAAAAGAGCAACACGGAGCCAAACATAAACACAAAGTGCTAAGAGAATTTCATGCCTAAGATGTCATTTCTCATCAGTGGAGAAAAGATGAGCTGGTAGATGAACAGTACGGAAGTAAGAGCCCAGCCATCCGGAGAGAACAAGCCCACAGGAGGGGAAGAGGATCAAACAGGATGAAGATGTGTTACGTACACGTGCCAGTTGCCCCGGAGGAGTGTGCTCAGCGCACCCGACACACACGTGCTAATAAACACCCAAGCTGAAAAAAAAACCCTACTCCTGTGCAAAAAGTAAATACCAGCAGAAGCCAAGATGTTAGAAAAATGTTTTACAAAAGAGAATTTTATGTGATCTTGATAATGGGGTGCCCTTTCTAGGAAAAGCACAAAACTGCAAGTCAATAAATAAAAACTGATAAATTCAACTCTTTGAAAATCAAAAATTTCTACAGAGAAAATTCCATAAGGTCAAAAGTCAATCAACTAAGGAAAACGTGTAACATAGGTCACAGATAAGAGGTACAATTTGGCACTATAGGTAAAAAGCTATTGCAAATCACAAACAAAGGACCAAGAATCAAGCTGGAAAGATTGGCAAAAGACAGGAAGAGGCAGTTCAGAGTCAAGGGGTTACAAATACTTCCTCCACTTCACGAGAGACCGCAGTGTCTGACAGCTCCCTGGGCTGACTGGCCTGGTTGTGGGGGGCTGCGGCTGGTGGGATCCACACCTTCATCCTCTCCCTCCTGGGGGCAGGGCTGGATTGTCCTGGCAGACTGGGGTGACCAGGCTGGAGGAGGAATTTAGGCAGAAGAGGTGTCTGACCACTCGCTCCCTTTCTGTGCCAGTGTCCACACAGTTCCAAGTGACAGTGGCGTCATGAGTCTGGTTCTGGGGTGAGGCCAACACCACGGAGCGAGGCCCTGGACGGACATGTGGTGAGTGCAGCCTGCTTATCGTTGTGAGCCCCGGGATTGGGGCTTGCGGTGGATCACAAGCCAGCCTGTTCTAGTACGTGCAAGTTTGCCAGCAGCGATGTCAAAGGAAAGCCTTTGTGTATCTTTTCCTCTCAAAATTCCATACAGTCTAAGAATTCATGAAACATATGTTCACATGCACAGGGAGGCAGGGAGAGTTGCTGTTGGCTTGAGTTTTTTTTGTTTTTTTTTTTTTTTGAAACGGGGTTTTGCTATACAGCCCAGGCTGGCCTCAGATTTGTAATGATCCTCCTGCCCCAGCCCCCCAGGTAATGGGATTACAGGCGAGCACCACTACATCAGTTCAACACAGGCTTGATGGGAGGCAGGTTAGAGATGCTGGGAGCCAGACAGAATGGCATAATCCATACCCCCAAACAGGGAGCTGATGTGGGTGCACCAAAGTGGTTTTAACCACAGAAGCAGGATTGGGGATGGCTTTTTCCTGAGAGGGAGTCACCTCAAAACATTCCCACCAGAGAGTCCTGAGACAGGGTAGTTCAGATTCCAGAGAAAGCAGCACTACTGCTAGGTGAGCAGTCCACAGGGGAGCACCGCAGTTTTGGGGTGGGGGCAGGGGTTGAACCTGGGCGCCCACACCCTCGAGGACAACACAGAGTTTGGAGGAGGGTTTTTGAGGTACTGTCTCAGGGCCAGGGCCAGTTTTTCAGTGTTTGGGGAAATAACTTAGGTACCTTCATGGGTGCCTAGGAATGGACAGTGCTCTGGCCTGGGTTCCAGCCTGCTGGGGAAATACTGTGTAGAGTGGTCAAGGGGCTCTGTGATTTTAGGTCAGGGCATAGAGAAATCCTGGGGCTGGTGGGGAACGCTGGTCTCCACCGACTGGAGGATGACATTGGACCTTCCAGTTAAGTCTGCACAGCTAACATCCACACTGGATGTGGACAGAGCCATTTCCCTGGTCACTAATATAAATAAAAAGTTAAAAATAAACCCTAAAATAAACCCTAGAAGTCTTAAATGTTTTAAATAAAAAATCAAATAGCTCTGAAAAGACCCTGCCTAAGTGGGTACATTACTTTCCTAGGGAAACAACACATTGCTACAGATTTGGTGGCTATGGACAACGGTTTGTGTTCTTGTTGCTCCAGGGGTGCAAGTGTGTCTGAGGTGGGCCAGGCCATGCTCTCTGCTGGCCACTTCAGCTCTGGTGGCTCCTGCCCTCCGTTCTTCACGTCTGTGGCCCTCCAGTACGTACCTCCGCCTGTCCAGGGCTGCCTTCCCTGCCCCTGTGTCTGACATGTCCCTCTCCCTCCTCATGAAACCAGCCACGGGGGCAGGGCCCACTCTAAACCAGGATGATCTCATCTCCAGATTTTTTTTTTTGAAACAGGGTCTCACTATGTAGGCTTTGAACTCACAGCGATCCTCCTGCCTCAGCCTCCTGTGTGTTGGGATTATAGGCATGTGCCACCATGCCTGGCTTCATCTCAAGATTTTTTTTTTAGCTTTTTAAATTTTTGGTGTTGAGGACTGAACCCAGGGCTTCCAGCTTGCTAGACAAATGTTCTATAAGTGAGCTAAATCCCCAGCCCCTGGAGATATTTAGTTTAATCAGGTCTGCAAAGACCCTGTTTCCAAATGGGATCACATTCACAGATGCCTGGGTTCAAGATGGAGGGGCTGTAGTCGATCCACTACTGTGAGCAACCGATTTCCCTTGGGAAGATGGGGTTCTGGGGGTGGGGGGAGCAAGCACTTATCGCTGCGGACACTGGAGCTCGGCTGTCTGTGCCTGTAGGTGTTGGCTGGGCAGGAGCGGCCAGGGCAGGGGGTGGATCTGCTGAGAGGACGTGGGGGACACAGTGGGGTGGGGGTGATCGCCGGGCCGACACTGGCGAAGCCGGCTGGGGCTGGCTCTGTCGGAGCGCAGTGGGGGGTGGGGGATGAGAAGCGACTGCCCGTCTGGCTCCGTCTGCCGTGGAGCTTGCAGCAGCTGCAGGACGTCTCTCTCTCACCTCCGTCCAAACACGCTGTCCTCAGTAGAGAACACCCGCGTCCCTGCTCCCGCCTGCAGGAGCCCCTGAGAGGTGGGGTGGGCCTGCTGCCAGCCTTCCTGCTGAAGGAGTGTTCTTTGTAAGGAGGCTTCCAGGCAGCGGGAAGCAAGCCCTCAGGAGATAAGCAGAAAGACCAGGGAAGTGGCTGTCCACACTCTGGGGGGTCCCTGCCAACCCACCGGGGCAGGAGTCCTTGGTGCATGGGCTCTCCGGAGTGAAGTCTATGCCAATCAGGTGTGAAGGCAGCGACTTCAGACTCAACACCTTCAGTCCAACTTGGGAATCAGCTGAGCACCTGCCAAGAGGGACCCTCACGCCCTCCTTGCCCTTCCATCCTGGGAAGCGTGCTCCAGGCCGCGCCACGTGTGCCGCGGAGGCCCGAGCGGCCCTTTCCTGCCACACCCTCCCGCCTGGGACACAGTAGAGGTTTGCCAGACATTCGTCCCGTTGAGCTCCAGGGCGTGGTGTGTAGAAGTGATCTGCTAGCTGGATTGTGTGGAGCTCGTGCCTCTAGGGGAATTGTGAGCCTGTCTACAGGATGCCTTTGCAGCTCTCAAAACAGAATCCTTGCAGAGCAAAGCCCTCCAAGGCCCGCAGGCTGCCCATCAAAGCAGTTTTTGAAGGCACAGTGACAGTGAGGTCAGAGCACGATGCAGAAGGACCCAGGTGAGGCGGCGGAAGGTGAGCGAAGGCCGCGGGAAGGCAGTCAGCGGGCAGCGAGGCTGCGGTGAGACGGATTAGACGGGGTCACCGCGCGCAGGGGGCGGCGGGGGCGGCGGGCAGCGAGCGCCGAGGAGGTGGGCCTCGCAGGGCTCCCGAGCAGGCGGCCTCCCCAGTGAGGGGTTGAGATTGGGCTTTCCTCCCTCTGGGCGTCATCTGACGCTATCCGGGGAGGCAAGGCCGAAACCCGATCCCCCAGTCCCGGGGCCGCGTTAATGTTTAATCAGAGAGGATCGTCCGACGGGGCTCCGGTGGCGTGATCTCCCGGCCCCCGGGGGTGTCGAGCGCCCACGCCCCGGGAGGCTCGGCCGGCGTCGAGCCCCGGACTCCTCTGCGGGAAGGGCGCGCCTGGTCCTCCGCCCGGGCCGCTCCCGCGCCGCCGCGATGCGCACCCGCGCGCCCGCGCTGCCCTGGTGCTCGCTGCTCCTGCTGCTCCTGCTGCCGGGCCCCGCGGAGCTGGCCCTCGCCTTCCCGTCGCAGGAGGACGGCCCGCCCGACGCGGCCCCGCGCGCGCCCAGCGCCACCTTCCACCGCTGCACCAAGGTGCGCCCCGGCGCCGGCCCGGCCTCCGCGACCCCGAGCGCGCGCGGGCGGGGGACCTGCCGCGGAGGGCCGGGGGGGGGCGGCGGGCGCCGGCCACTGGGACCCCGAGACGCCGCGCCCCGCCTGGAGCAGAGCCGGGGGCCTGCCGCACGCCTAGCTGTACCGCGCTTGGACGTCGCTTACCCTCGAGCCACCGTGGGGAGGGAGGCCACCGTCCTCGCCCTCGTGGGGATGAGGCGTTGCAGCTCTGTGGGCCCACGAGTGACCCCAAGATCGGGCCTGAGAAAAGGCCACTTGTAGGAGGCGCTCGTGTCCCCGGCTGCCGCGCGGCCTCCTCGATCCACGCTCTTTGCCCCGCCCTGGGTGGAGGGTGGCCCGGCCCCCCATTTTGTGAGCCTTTCGCCTTCTACAGGGAGAATGCGGGCTGTGGTCAGGGTACTTAGGGCCATTTCCGGTCATTTCCAGAGTGACTGTTCTGGAAGTGCTGACACCCTACCGCAAGACGGGGGTGAGCAGGAGCTGACAGCCCTCGACCATGCTGGGGCGGTGCTGCCTGGGAAACTTGCAACAGGAACTTCCTTCATTTACTCCGTGGATATTTTGTGGGAATTGAATTGAGAATGAAAATATCGTTGGCAAACATAAAAGAATTTCAGATCGATACTCTTGTTGTCACAAGCGACCGAGGTCCAGAGAAAGGAGGTCAGCCTGCCCCCGCCCCGGTACATTAGAACTCGCCTTCTAGAGCTCGGTTCCACTGCCGAGTATTCTCCCCCATTCATTAGATTTTCGTTCGACAGAGGGCGTTTTAGATGGATCTTTGAAGCATGAATAGGATCCCAACCAACGCGGGTGGAAGGAGAATTTTATTTCGGTAGTGGTGGGCGGAGTACCACAAGGTCAGAGCTGGGCGAGACAGGGGAAGAAGAAGATGAAATGTTCTGAACCAAAAGTGTTTTGTAACTGGTATGATGGTAGAGTCTGACCTGCACTGACCCGGGCTTGCTGTGTGTGTGCATACGCTGTGGAGGTTATGGTCTCTGCCTGTCACTGCCTCTCTGAGATCCAGCTGTGGTCCGACACCCATGGGCTCCGAGGTTTTGGGTGAAGGGGTGCAGCCTCACGCTGGTTGGAGGCTCAGGGGCACACCCAGATGTGGGGGGCAAGGCTGCAGTGGGAGGTGACTCGGTGCTGAGGAGGAGCGTGGAAATTGGGCCTTATTCAGCTGGCAGCGGAGAGGCACGGAGGCTTCTGACGCAGTATGGGCAGCTGGAGCGGAGAAGCTAACTGAAGCCAAACCCATCACCGGGCATCTGCTTGATAGCCCTTTGCCTGCGTTTTCCCAGCACCAGGGGGCGCTCTACGCCATCTCCCCGGAGCTACCTGCAGGCCTGGGCTGTGTGGGTACAGTGGTCCCTGTCACCTAGAGGAGGCACGAAGGCTCAGAGAGGTTGTGTGGCCAGCATGTGTGGGGTTTGTGGCTTTGGGCCCTGCCTTGGTCTCTGCAGTCCACTATGGCTCCCCTGCTGTGACCCTAACCGCTGTGCATAGGGGGAAAGGGTCTTGTGTGGTCTGACACCCCCCCCCTCAGGAAGCATGGAGGCTGCAGGGCACCTACATGGTGGTGCTGAAGGAGGGGACCCAGCATGGGCAGACTGAGCGCGTCGCCCGCCGCCTGCAGGCCCGGGCTGCCCGCCGGGGCTATCTAACCGCAGCCCCGCACCTCCCCCACCGCCCGGCCCCCAGCTTCCCGGTGAAGATAAGTGCGGACCTGCCGGGCCTGGTGAGCCGCCTCCCCAGACTCGCCGCCCCTCCTTGTTCTTGTGGGAACCGAGGGGAGACATGGCGCGTGGGGTTCCAGCCCAGTGATTTCAGCTCAGGTGCAGGTGCCTGCGAACCTGGCCATAACCCGGAGGTCCTTCCATCTTCATCTGGAAAGGATTCCAAGCCTGGTCTGGTAGTGCATGTCCATAATCCCAGAAGTCTACGAGGCTGAGGGGGGAGGATTGCAAGTTCCAGCCCAGCCTGGGCAATTTAGACCCTGTCTCAAATTTTAAAAGATGGCCAGGGCTGTAGCTGTAAAGTCTCTGGATCCCATCCCCAGTACTGAGGGGCTGGCGTAGGGAGAAGAAGAATTCCAAGGCACAGCACAGTGACAATGGGGTAAGGCTGGGGTCCAGCCCAGGGGTCTGCCTACGGAAGCGCACGAGGACAGACCCAGGTCATTCCATAAACGCAGGACGCGAGGCGCACACTTCCTCTGAGCTGATGTTCAGGGGTGAGGTTCCTCTCCGGGGTCAGAGTGGCCTCCTCCCTGAGTCGCAGGGCTGACAACAGGTGTAGGCGGCTGAGGACCTCTGCCTCCCTGCTCTCCTCCACCCTAAGCCAGAGCATCTGTGCACATCTTAATAGTCCCTTCCACTCCTCTGACTTGATGGCAGCACACGGCCATCATCTGCGCACCGGTTCTCTGTGTGGCTGCGGACGCTGAGGCCCAGAGTGGCACAGGGTCTCTTCGGAGCCCACAGCAGCGTGTACCTGGCAGGGTGTTGCCCTGGACTCCTAGCTCGCCACACCTCTGCATGTGGTTTGGCTCAGGGCAGCATGCCATGGCTGAACAGCTGTGTGCCAGTCTGTCCTCAGAGAAGCAAAGTCCGGGCAGGCAGAGGAGCCCTTGTGCATGCTGAGGCAGCCAGAGATGAATTGGGCCTTAGGTGGACTGAGTGAGGAGAGGGTGCTGGCGGCATGGAGAGGGGCTGTTGGGGCCCAGCTCATCGGTGCACCCAGGGTTGAGCTCGGCTAGAAGCCACTGCCAGCCAGGCTGCAGCCCCAGCCCTGTGCTGTTCTCCTGTCCACCCTGCCCAGCCCCCACCCCCACCAGGCTTCCCACAGGTGTGGGTTCTTGGTGCTGTGCCAAGCGCCCTCTCTGTAGAGGGGTGAGGACACCGGCTCTGGGTCCTGGTCCTGTCTCTGTCAAGGGCTGCAAAAGGAGCTGCTTGTGGGATATGAGAAGGGGCAGGGCTGGGGCCCCTGGCTTGCACAGGCCCTGCGGTTGCCACACGTCGAGTACATCGAGGAAGATTCCTCTGTCTTCGCGCAGAGTGTCCCATGGAACCTGGAGCGGATCCTCCCTGTGCGGTACCAGGCAGAGCAGTATAGAGCCCCCAGTGAGCACCCTGTGGTGCCCCACCCACCCCTGTCACCCCTGGCGCTGCGTCTCCCCACCCTGCGAGGGACCTAGCTTCCCTCACGGACCCCTCCTCACATCCGTCCCCCTTGTGCAGCCTGCCCTGCCTCGCCCCCTCTCCCTCCAGGGAAGTGCAGGCCCTGTTCATTCATCCGCTTCCTGGCCGGGCCTGGTTGCCTTGTCTGCATTGGGGTGGCCTGGCAGGCTGAGGGACGGAGTTGGATGCTGACCCAGGGTGTCTATGACTCCCAGCCCTGACCCCAGAGCCACCAGACTGCCACGCTGGTCCCCACTGGCCTTCTGCCCACCCTGTCCCCTGTCCTGCAAAGCCTCCTGTGGAGAGGGAGGGAGGGAGGGGAAGCACAAGGACAGCGGCTGTGGCAGGAGCTTGCAGGTGGCAGCTAGATTCTAGGGCACTGCACCAAGTCTGAGGGCCCGTGGCCTGGGGTCCTGCGCTCCATGGCCAGAGGTGAACTTGGCCGCTACTCCCGAGCTCCTAGCTGTGAGGTCTTGGGGAGCCACTTTCCTCTCAGAGCATCTTCTCATCACAAGTACAATGGGTACAGTATCCTGTCCTTGTCCTCCAGGGTGGTTGAGGCTCCAGTGACAGGTCAGGACTCCTGTGAGGGTTTGGGGCCTGGAAGTGGTGCATCTGATGGCGAGGGCGTCCTTTCCTGCCTTTCCTTGCCCCTGGTGGCCGAGGCTTGCGGTCTGTAACTCTCATCCCTGCCCCTGTCCTCTCCGTTGAGCTGTGTGACCTTGGATACCACGCTGGCTCTCTGAGCCTTTGGGTCCTCTGTCTGAGGGAGGCAGCGACAGTCCCTGCAGAGGCTGTTTGGAGGGCTGGAGGGCCTATTGCGGTAGCAAGGCTGAGGTGCTGGTCCAGCCCATCCCCTTCTGGAGCACCATGGTGGTGCTGCGAGACGCCATTAGCGGACAGCCATTAGCGGACAGCCATTAGCGGACAGCCTTCCGCGGGGCTCCGCTGGGCCGGCCGAGGCTTTCCCTGTGGTCTGAGGCGCCCCCCTCCTCCTTCTGCTCCTTCCAGCCAGGCTGTGTGGCCACCTGCAGGCTCTCCTTACCTTCTCCTGTGCCCCTCACCTGTCTCACCAGGTACCCTACTTCCTGCGAAACCCCATTTCGTGGGAAACTCTGCTTTTTGGGGAACCTCACTTCCTGGAGAATCCTGTTTCTGAAGGAGCCCCACTTCCTGGAGAACCATACTTCCTGGGGATCCCATGTCCCAGGGAACCCCACTTCCTGGGAAGCCCTGTTTCCCAGGGAACCCTGCTTCCTGGGGAGCCCCACTTCCCGGGAACCCCACTCCCCAGGGGGTCCCGCTTCCTGGGGAATCCCACTCACCATGGAGAAAGGGAGCGCATGGCAGGCTTTGGGTGGATGGCTGTAACTTGGGTCTGCAGGAGGCAGCCCCTGGGTCCCTCCTGGCACCTGTCGAGAGCACATGGCCTCAGCCCATAGGCCCAGACTGGAGCAGAACCTGAGTCTCCATTTCCTCTGTACAAGGAGCTGTCAGCTCAGGCAGCCCTGCTATTCTCCTTCCACGCATCAGCCCGGATCTCTCTCCCTGGGCTGAGCTGGGAAATGCGGTACCCAGGCTTGTTGCACAGTGTGCTTCTCTCTTCTGAACATGCCTGTCACTTGTCAGCCACATCAGTGTTTGTGATCCGGTCACCCTGGCTCCCTTCCCCGCTCCTTCACTTGCCGCTGATGTGGCCTTGGACAGGCCCTGCCTCTCCCTGCTGGGCTATAGGCGGACGTGCGCAGCTGGGAGGCTCTGTGTAAGGTGCCATGAGTTAGCACGTCTACAGCGCCAGCTCACATGCGCAGCCATAACACCTGTGTCTGGTCTCTCCTCTCCTCTCTGCGGTGCTGCCGGTAGGTGGAGGTGGCCTGGTGGAGGTGTATCTCTTAGACACCAGCATCCAGAGTGGCCACCGGGAAATCCAGGGCAGGATCACAGTCACCGACTTTGAGAGTGTGCCTGAGGGGGATGGGACACGCTTCCACAGACAGGTACACACCCTCTGCCCCTGTCCCGGGCTCGTGGATGCACCCCCAGCTGTCTCGCCCCTCCCCAGCTATCAGTTATGGGGTGCGGGGGTCTGTCCATCCCGCCCCTTGCAGATATGTCGAGAGGTGGCGGCCTTTCTCATGGCACCCTTGTGTTGGTCGAGCAGGCAAGCAAGTGTGACAGTCATGGCACCCACCTGGCCGGCGTGGTCAGCGGTCGGGACGCAGGTGTGGCTAAGGGTGCCAACCTGCGCAGCCTGCGTGTGCTCTACTGCCAAGGGAAGGGCACCGTCAGCAGCGCTCTCATAGGTGAGTGGGGCATGGCAGGGAGCAGTTCAAGTCCAGGGAGCCCCGGTGTCTCCTGACTGGGGAGCAAAGGGGTTCTTGGCCCAGAGTTCCAGAGGACCAGAGCCAGCAGAGGTCACAAGTACATGTGGAGATGCTGAGGCTCTGAAGGGCAGAGGCTCAGCCCCGTGGGCCCCTGGGTCAGGCTCTTCGCAAGATCCCACTATTCCCCTCTCCGAGTTCTTTCTTCTTTTTAAATACTTTTTTCGAACTCCTTTAAAAGTTCTGTTTTCTTGGAGCTGGACGTGGTGTGGACACAAGGCGAGTTTGAGGTTAGCCTGGGCTACACACTGGGCTCAAGGCCAGCCTGAATTGTGTAGCGAGACCTTGTCTCAAAAACAAAACAGAACGGAAGTTCTGTCTTCCATCGTGCTGTCTCAGATTTGGACAGACCCTGAGGTGATCTCACTGAGCTTTCTCCATCTCTTTCTCCATCTTGGAAGCCAGGAGACTCACTGCTTACATGGGGCCTTGCAGCCACTGTGGCTGGGCAGACACCGTGCCAGCTCCTTTTAGAGGAGCTGGTGAGACTTTTGCCAGCCTCTGCTGGGGGTGCCAGGCAGCCTGCTGGGTGGGCATCCTGGAGGTCGTGCTGAGAGCTAGGACAGTGGCCTGTAAACAGGAAAGAGGGAGGGTCCTTGGCTTATGACACCCTGCTGTGGCCAAGGGCTTGTACTCCTGGACCTTGAATCAGTGCAGGGTACCTGTTAAGCAGCTGTTAAAACTGGCTGGAGAGGGTGCCCACTGTCCTGGCCGCTGTCCCTCCCGAAGGTCTTCCGCACGTGCTGCATTCCAGGCTGGGGACCTGGAGCCCTCCTGCCCCCTGGGGCACAGAACTGCACCCCAGCTCTCTCCCATCGCTGCCTCCCCTCCAGACACTTGGGCACCCTGGGACTTGGTCACTGGGGAAGGCTCTGGCTCTGGCAGCCACTGGTCCCCCACAGCGAGCCCCAGGCCTGGGCCAGACCTGTGCATTCCTTGGAGCGGACCGCCTGTGCACCCAGCTCATCCTGGACTCTCCTAGGCTGGGCACCAGGTCTGAGCCGAGGGCTGAATTTTTCCTCTGGAGCTCAGTCTTCTCTCTTTAGGCTTCAGCTAGTGAATGAGGCCCATTTGTGTTCTGGTGCCCATTGGTTTAGAGCCGATGAGTCGCTTGGAAAAGCAGCACACGCCCTGGGAGTGCCACCCTCAGGCGCCACCCTCTGTGCCCGTGAGGAAGGGGCCACAGGGGGGAAAGCGCATCCCTGGAGGTGACGTGGCTTTGTCCTCCCAGGCCTGGAGTTCATTCGGAAAAGCCAGCTGGCCCAGCCTGTGGGGCCGCTGGTGGTGCTGCTGCCCCTGGCCGGCAGATACAGCCACACCCTCAATGCCGCCTGCCATCACCTGGCAAGGGTGGGGGTGGTGCTGGTCTCTGCAGCTGGCAACTTCCGGGATGACGCCTGCCTCTACTCACCAGCCTCAGCTCCTGAGGTAGGTGCCAGGGTGCTGCCCATGGTGGCCACTGTCCTGGCCGCTGTCCCTCCCGAAGGTCTTCTGCACGTGCTGCATTCCAGGCTGGGGACCTGGAGCCCTCCTGCCCCGTGGGGCATAGAACTGCACCCCAGCTCTCTCCCATCGCTGCCTCCCCTCCAGACACTTGGGCACCCTGGGACTTGGCCTAAGCACAGCCAGCCCAGCCCATCCTGCCCCACTGATGCGCTATGCGGCTTCCCCACCCCGCAGTCCCTGCTGGACCTCATCACTCCTGCAGTGTGGGGGAGAGTACTGGGCCTCAGCCCTCTTCTCATCTGCAGTGCTGGGTGCCTGTAGGCCACTGGGCCGAGTGCTCATGGGACAGGGCCCCGGGGGGAGTGGGCAGGATGGTGGGGCACTCTGCTTGATGTCCCAGGGTGCCTATGGGCAAGGGCCAGGGGAGGACTTCTTGGCCCCGGTTGGGGCCTGGCAGGCTGGCCGCTGGTGTGGGAGGTGCAGAGATCACCCTGTAATTCCACCCTTGGAAGACTGAAATAGGAGGAATTTGCGTTTGCACCCAACCCAGTCCACCTAGCAACTTGCCGAGACCCAGCCTGCAAATTTAAAAAGGGCTGGTGATGTCACTCAGTGCGAAGGGCCTAGGTTCAGCCTTAGGACTGAAGGAGCAAGTGAAAGCCAGCCTAAGACCTGCCACGCCTCTCTGCTTTGCTGCCGTGGCCTCCCCACAGCACTCAGAGCGGGACCAGTTCCCTGTTTGTCACGTGTCTGTGCCCTGCACAAGGGCTTCGGGAATGCGCCTGCCTGTGGGGGAGTACAGGGTGGGTCAGGGAGGAGGTACCAGGGTTCTGCCTGCAGGAGTCAGAGTTTCCCCAGTGGGGGACATTTGGGCAGGACCTAGATGGGTGTGTAGGAGTTGGCCAGTGTGGCTGGCAAGGTCCGGCATCCCTGCAGCCTCCCTTCATTCCTTCCTGTCACATGTCTCCTCACCTCTCTAGGTCATCACAGTTGGGGCCACCAATGCCCAGGACCAGCCAGTGACCCTGGGAACTTTGGGGACCAACTTTGGCCACTGTGTGGACCTCTTTGCCCCAGGGGAAGACATTATCGGTGCCTCCAGTGATTGCAGCACCTGCTTTGTGTCACAGAGTGGGACATCACAGGCCGCTGCCCATGTAGCGGGTCAGTCACACACTGTCCCAGACCCTGTGAGGCTCACAGCCCCAAGAACAGACAGGGTTTGGGGCAGAACACATGTATGTGAGCTGCCGCAATGCCCGAGTTGGTCGGCTCAGTGCCACTAGCAGCTGGCCCAGGGACTGTAGACCAAACCTTCAGCACTAGACCTTTGGAGGACGTGGGAGAGCTGGACTATAGCGGTACCCTCAGCAGCACTCAGTCACTGGGGGAGGCAGACACCTGAACAGGAGCACGCAGCAGTCAGAGCTCCATCAGTGCGAGCCCAGAGGAGGCACCAGTACGCGTGAGGGGCAGGGAAGGCTTCTTGGCAGAGGGACAATTGATCTAAGCTTTGAGGGGTGAATAGGAGTTCACTTGATAAACACCAGCACCCAGCAGGAGGAAAGCAGGATGTCTTAGTAGCTGGCTTTGCTTCGGCAAGGCATCACAGGTAGCTTCCCTCCTGAAGAGCAGTACAGTATGTGGGAGGCCTTAGTTAGGAAGGAGGGCCACGCCACTGCCACCTCGGACCATCCCATCCTGCCCTAGGCGTTGCAGCCATGATGCTGACAGCGGAACCAGAGCTCACGCTGGCTGAGCTGAGGCAGAGACTGATCCGCTTCTCTGCCAAAGATGTCATCAACGAGGCCTGGTTCCCCGAGGACCAGCGAGTGCTGACACCCAATCTGGTGGCCAGGCTGCCCCCCAGCACCCACGGAGCGGGTGAGCAGGGGGCAGTGGCCCTGGGAAGCCCCGTCTCCAGCGGGAGACGAGCCCTACGAGGGCCCCTTCTCACCAGGACCATTGCAGGGGGGCGGCTGCTCTGCAGGACCGTGTGGTCGGCACACTCGGGGCCCACACGCACGGCCACTGCCTGGGCCCACTGCGCCCCCGGCGAGGAGCTGCTGAGCTGCTCTAGTTTCTCCCGGAGCGGGAAGCGGCGGGGCGAGCGCATTGAGGTGACCTGCCCTGTGTGTGCGCGCTGGGGTGGACTCCTGCCCCGGGCCCTGGGTGCTGTGAGGGAAGACGCATGCCAGTCCCGGGGATGCCACGGGACGGAGGTGCCTGCCTGGCACAGGGCAGCATGGATGTGGCCCTCGGGGTTGGGTGGTGGTGAGGCAGGACCAGCCCTTGAGCCCCAGGTCTGGGTCCCCCTCTGTCTCGGTACCTGGGAGAACTTCCGGAAACCCAGAGCCGCCCACTGGCAGAACAGTGGGCCAGGTGGGCAGGCATGGGCTCCTGGCCCCCAGAGGGCTGGGAACAGTGTACTGAGGAGGGCTCAGGGGGCGCTGAGGACGGCTTAGGGGGACCCCTGTGGCCCTGCATCCCAGTAAAGTGGGCTTTGGCCTCTGTCTCTGGCTACAGGCCCTCAGGGGCAGGCGAGTGTGCCTGGCCCACAACGCATTTGGGGGTGAGGGCGTCTATGCTGTTGCCAGGTGCTGCCTGCTGCCCCAGGCCAACTGCAGCATTCATACGGCTCCATCCAGGGCTGGAATGGAACCCCACACTCACTGCCACCAGCAGGACCAGGTCCTCACAGGTAGGCCAGCCATGCTGCTGACACCCCTGGCCTGGCAGGCCTGCTACACGGGGGTGAACAGTCACACTTAGGCACCCGTGTGTCCGTTGCAAGCCCAGGGTTTGCACTTCTGCACTGGGGCCCTGGGGGTTGGTTTTGTCTTTCTGTTTTGGCTTCCTTCTGCCTAAGGTGGGGGCACACCCTCCTCCGGTGGAGGCAAAGTGGGGACACCTAGAACAAAGCCTGGGGTGCTGGATGGGCCTCACGGGGGTAAGCAGGGGGAGAAGCTCCAAGGCCAGGTCCGCAGCGGGGCAGACGTCAGGCTGGAGCCACTCTGCCCTCAGCAGATGGGCGCGCTGCTTACCAGGTCTTTGCCTCGGTTGTCCTGTCTGTGAAATAGGCCGGGTGCTGTGTGCTGTAGCTGTCATTAGTGTCGTCACTCACTGCTTTAGAAACTGTCGCCTTGTCTGAAGGGGCCACTCTGCCGGAAGCGTGCCCCAACCGGTGGCAGGAAATCTCTCCTACCGCGAGCAGGGCGATGGCGCTCAGGCTGCGGGAGGCTGGGCTGCCCTGAGTTGTGGAGTGTCCGGAGGGTCTGGAGACAGACAGCAGGGAGCCGTGAATGGATTAGGGACAGAGGTGCAGCAAAGGGCCTGGCAGGACCGGCTGGTGTGCTGGTTGGGTTTGAGCCGAGATTGGAGCTGGGCGGGTGGCTGGTGCCCTCGGCCAGGCCAGGTTTGCACTGTGCCCAGCCTGCTTCTGTACCAGCACCCTGGCCCTTCAAGCACGCCTGGCAGAAGATCAGCGCCTGGGCCAGCTTGAAGTGAGAGCGGTGGGCGGGCACTACTGTAAGCACCACCCGGGGGGTTGTTCTGCAGCCAGGGGCCTTGGCCTGGGCACGCTGAGTGGCTTTCCCAAGGCCAGGAGAGCATTGGCAGCCATGGCCCTAAGATGGGTCATGGACTGCTGAGGCTTCATGAGCATGCCTGTGTTTCACTGTCACGGTGTCTCTGTGGGCAGTGATGTCACTTTCACTGTTTCACAGATAGGGAGACTGAGGCTTGGCCAGCTGCGTGACCATTGACCATGGTTTTGCACCACTGGGTGTGTCCGACTTCAGGCCCATGAGAGGAGTGTCCAGGTGCTGGGTGCATGCCTGAACTCTGGCAGTGGCTGGATGGGGCAGGGGCCTGGGAGGCTTTGAGCCTCAGGCCTTGGACCCCTGTCCCATGACTTCCATCTCTGAGTGGCAAAGTGACCAGGTTTGTACTGAGAACTGAGGTTCAGAGAGGCTGAATGCTTTCCTGAGGTCACACAGCAGGTTGTCTGCGGAGCAGAGGTGAGAACCAGGGATCCTGCTGTGCAGGCCACCTTCCTTCCTATCTAAGCTGTCCCTGTGTGTCCCCAGCCTCAGGCCTTAAGTTGTGGGGACAGGAAGAGGGTCCCCAGCATTCCTGTGATGGAGCTGATCCTTCTCTAGCCAGGCTGCAGCACCCACTGGGAGGCTGAGGATTTTGGCGCCCGTAGGCGGCCTGTGCTGAGGCCAGCTGGGCCTAGCCAGTGTGTGGGCCACAAGGAGGCCAGCGTACATGCGTCCTGCTGCCAGGCCCCGGGCCTGGAGTGCAGAGTCAGGGAGCACGGGGTCCCGCGGCTGGTGGAGCAGGTGAGGAGGGGGCCAGAGAGGGGGCCAGATGCACGCAACTGTCCCTTAGCTTTGGGTCGGTCTGTGAGCCGCTGCTGCACTGTCACATGTTGGGGCAGGGTCTGGATGCAGGCCGTGTTTGTGGAGATGCAGCCAGGCTCTGCGGCTCTTAGAGAACACAGCAGACGTGGTGCGTGGAAATGCCACACATGGCTCCACGGCCAGCGGGAGGGGGCTGAGGGCCAGGAGCGTGGCTACACTGAGGAGGAAGAGGTGGCACAGCCATGCCTGGAGGAGGGGGCACTGGCGCCAGGCTGCAGGGTGAGGGCGGGAAGGCTGGGCCTGGGGGCGCGGATGCAGGTGGCGGTGCAGTGGGTGAGCCTGCTGGCCTCACCTGCAGCCCAGGGCCCAGGGTGTACTTGCAGGACTTATGACTGCTTGCTCCCTGCTGGCGGCTGAAGGCAGACCCGCCTCAGAGCTGGTGTGTGGGCACCTGCGCTGTGCCCCAGTGCCCTGCAGGTTCCGGGACACTGAAAAGATGCCGCTGAGGATGGCAGGGCAGGAACGGAGTGGGTGGGAGGTCAGGAAGGGCCTCACTTGCACAGTAGGGACGGGGAGCCGCAGCGACATCCTAGGGAACCCTGCTCGGGCAGAGGAAATAGCTGCTCAAAGGTGGGAGCATGCGGGAGGCACAGTGGCGGACATCTGTCATACCAGCCTCTGGGAGGCTGAAACAGAAGGATGACATGCGTCAGCCCAGCCTGCCCAACTTAGCAGCTCGAGACCTTGTCTCAGATAAAAAGAGAAAGGGCTGGGGATAGGACTCAGTGTGGAGGCCCTGGGCCCAATCCTCAGCACTGTGAACAGCAGGCCCAAGGGGGAATGGCCAGGAAGGAGGGGTGGACCTAGCAAAGGGCTAGGCCTGTAGGTCTGAGGCCACAGGCCGGACTCTGGGTTTGCTGGGTGGGTTGGAGCCTGGGGAGAGGGTGGGGCATGAGCGGGCTAGCTGAGCTGAGGCTACAGGGGAGATGGCGCGGGGGGGGGGGGGGGGGGGGGGGGGGGGGGGGGGGGGGGGGGGGGGGGGGGGGGGGGGGGGGGGGGGGGGGGGGGGGGGGGGGGGGGGGGGGGGGGGGGGGGGGGGGGGGGGGGGGGGGGGGGGGGCACAGCAGGGCGACCAGCCGAGCTCGTGCTGGTGGCAGCCCGGCCCAGGATGCGAAGGAGGCGCTGGGATGCAGTGGGTGGGTGGAGGTACAGCTGGGCCAGCTGAGTAGCAGGGGCTGCTGTGTAAGGCAAGGCGTTGGCAGCATGTCAGCGTGAGCGGTGTCTGGTGTGGGTCACCGGGTGTGAGCTGCAGAGTGTGTCCCGTGGCCCAGAGTGAGGGGTTGACACTATGGCCCGGGCTTGCTGGGAGGAGGTGAAGTCAGGGCGGTATAGACATGTGCTTTCTCCTCCCGGCTTTGTCAGGTCACTGAGGCCTGTGAAGATGGCGGGATCCTGACAGGCTGCAGGGCCCTCCCTGGGTCCTCGGTCCTCGGGGCCTATGCCGTGGACAACACGTGTGTGGTAAGGAGCCGTGACATCAAGGCGGCAGGCAGGACCAGCGAGGAGGCCGTGGCAGCCGTTGCCATCTGCTGCCGGAGCCGGGCCTCGGGAGCACCAGTGACAGCCCAGCTGGGATGGGGGCCTGCATAGGGGCAGGGCCTGGACCCGCAGGGACAGATGTGCTTCTGCCTGGTGCTGCCAGGGCTCCTTGCCTGGGAGAACTTTGGTCTTACGTCGTGATGGGCTGCAGCTTGGCCCCATCCTCACACCTCCACAGCACAGCAAGGAAGCGGCAGAGGTGCCGCCCACAGCAGATGATCTGCCTGTGTCTGAGCCCTTGCTGTGTGCCAGACGCTCAGTCAATCTCCCTGTAGGAGGGAGGATGTGGGGGCTGGAAGGAGTGGAGTGTCAGGCTGGGGGTGAGAGAGCAAGTGGCCTCATACCGGCCCGCCCACTTTGGGATCCTTGCTTAATGGGGATTCTGTTTTCCCTACCCCTGGGGTAAGGGCAGGGATGAGATACTTGCTTGTTTCTCCCAGCTGCCCTCACTTGCTCCCTTCAGTAACACTGCACCCTACCTTATGGAGGAAGGTACAGGGCTAGAGGGGGCAGTGCCTGCCCCACCATGGAAAGTGGGACACAGCTGGGATGAGACCCGCAGTGGCCTAGTTAGAAGCCAAGCCTCCACTGTGTCAGGCTGCGCACTGGCCTGCAGGTCCTGTGGGGCCCGGGTTGCTCTTGATGGTCCAGTGGGCCACAAAAGAGGGCAACTGTCCCCCCAACACAAGCGCATCTCTCCTGGGTCCTCTCTGCTGCCTTTTTATACCAAGAAGCTTTCCCGAAACTGTTTGGCTTTTGTAACTTGGTATTTATTCTGGGTTTTGTAGTGTTTTTACTACATGACTTTTTAAAATAAAAGTAACTTTGTCACGATCCAGCCTGGACCTGCCTGCTTGGGACGCAGTTACGTAGCATGGAGCAGCTGGAGTGACAGGCCTTGGGGGAGCACTGGCTGCCTGGTGTTGCCTAGGGATGCAGCAAGCCTCCGCCCAGCTTTTGGGGCCCAGTGGTGGGTGCACCCACCCCAGGGTGCCCTCCTACCCTCTCCCTGCAGCAGCCCCAGGCCTACAGACTGAGTCTGTGGGACCGGTCAGCGCACCAGGGCTTCCATAAGGCCCGGGACTTGTCGACAACTGCCATGTGTGGACAGGAGTCATCTGACTGCCCTACTTGGAGTGGGACCTCCTGGCTCCTTGCTGGGGCTGGTGTGTATGCCCTAAGCCAGGCCTGTCTCTCCAGAACCCACGTCATGTATAAGGGACCTGTCACAATTCTCGTTTCCTAACAGTTCAGTGCCAGGCAGGAATGCACTCATGGCCCCGGGGCCCCACAGCTGCTGGGCCACCCAGACCCTCGCCCTCCCCGGAGATGCTGCTTCACTTGCCCACTAGGTACCCACACCTCAACAGCTGTCACTTGGGACGGACACCTTGGTTCTTGCGGATGGGTTGCAGGCGTCACCAGCCCAGCAGTGACCTGGCCTACAGGGGGAGGGAGACCTGGACTAGCACCTGGGAGGGGACCCACGTGAACAAAGCACAGGCCCAGGGGCCCTGGGCAGCACTTAGGGTGGGGAGGCCGCTTCAGGAGAGCCAGAAGCGATATGGGAGACGTCTGCAGGCCAGGACCTTCAGGTCCCAGTCTTGGTCCACACTCTGCCAAGGAGTCCTCAACTGTCACCAGTGAAGGCTCAGGAAATCTACCACCCCACGAAGAATCAGTACCAGCTGGTGCCAGGCCTCGTGCCTGTACCATGAGCTGAATTCTGACACTTGGAGAAAAATGTTGGTGAGACTCCAACTCTACATTTTTGAAAAATTTATTTTGTTCTTTGAGAAGCTAAGAACTCTGCCACGCATGAATCAAATTGAGTTGCGTCTTTCCTAGTTTATCTATTTTCTTTTGAAATTTTATAAACAAGATTTTTGTACACAAAGAGGTAGCAGAGGGCAATTCCAGTCTGCTTGTTCCAAGCTCAAAAGGGACTGCACACAACCTCGCTGTCCACAAGGAGGGCAGCGCAGGGCAGGGCAGGCCAGGCCGAGGGCTCTGCGCTCTAGGTCCTAAGGACTCCTGCTAGTTGCCAGCAGCCGCCGCATGAGTCCACCAGAGCGTCATGGGCGACCTGCCCCAGGACGCCCAGAATGGCCTTCACCGCACAGCTTCCACAACACAGAGCATTGAGTCCTTTGTGCAATTCCTGCTCCATTTGCAGACCGTTGTGAAAGATTATAAAAACATCTTCATCCAAAAAATTGGCAGTAAAAATGATAACTTTTCCAAGGCAAGCCTGTCACAATTGTCACGTTTGTGGTACTACATTAAAAAAAGTCCTCAGCAGGTTCATTGACTGCAGCTGTTGGAAATCAAGTGGTTACTGGCATAGTGGAACTGATGCTCACTGCAACGACCTAAGGACACGAACCAAAGCTGGAGTGAGGTGACCCTGATGCAGCTTCGCATGAGATAGCAGGGCCAGGGCAGGAAGCGTTTCCATAGGAAATAAGGGACTAGAAGTGGTGATTTCACTCCTGATTTGGGGCTCCTGAGAGTGCAGTTGCCAGCGATGACATTCCAACACATATCCTCGCTAGCATTTCACAGTCCCACGCAGTCTTTACGTGAAGATGGGTGCGGACGGGTGAGGATCAGAGGGACACAGCAGGACACGGGCTGTTCAAAGTCCCCCCACATTCAGAACTGCAGGAACCCCAGAACCACGTCAAGGGTGCCGCCCGCCTGTGTCTGTTTCTCTGGCCCTTTCACCTTCCCACATTACTGACAAAAGCCGTCAGCAGTCTGTGCTGTTTGGGAGGACAGACTGAGGTCTGACCGCACCAGCACTGCCCAGCTACACAGGCAAGGGAAGGGCTGCGAGCGCACAGCAGTGGAGCTGCTTGCCTGCCGCACATCCCCACAGATGCAAACACGTCAAAAAGGCACTTCAGGGCCGGCTGCGCCTCTCTGACTTGCAAGTTCAACAGTGGCAACCTGGCACTTCCTAAGGCTCCCCAGTTCTGCATGTAGTAAGCTGAAAATGAGGCAGAACTTGTAACTAGAGGCGAAACAGGACAAAGAAGGTATGACCAATTCAAGATACAGAATGTTCCAAATACAGGAGTGTCGCGTGGTCCCCACCCCGCCCCAGAAGGGCGCGCGCATCCAGCTGAACCGAGGGAGTGATGCTACATGGGAAGGGCTGCTCAGTGGGTGGCGTGCACCTCTCCAGGGACTTCTGGGGCAGCTGCCCACCCTTTTTCAGTACTGATGAGTCCATGGTTAAGAGAAACAAAGTCTTACATCCCTTTGTGCACTAAAAGGATTGTGAAACTCCTAAAGCAGCGCCCCCCAATTCAGACACTTAATTAATTTGATGTATGACCACTACCAAGGGCTTCCGAAATTACGTTTTTAGTAAATTTAAGCAAATGATTGCAGATCACATGACTTAAGACTACAGTTTATTCAATATGTCTCCAAGCATTAAAAAGATACTTTTATGAAGTCGAACTCAATAAAATTATAACTTAAAGTGCTTTTTATTTTGTTAGTTTTAGAATTTGTTTTGGGAACCATCATAACTTCTTTAATGACTGATGTCGAAGAATGCACCCTGCGCTTCTGGAGAACAGCTTTTTTGTTTTATTGCTCTTTTCAATCTTAATTGTATCAGAAAATACCTTAAAGAGCTTAATAATTTCCCAATTTTTGATCCTGGTAACATTTCGTCAATATTTAAGCTTATGCCCAGGGCTCTCAGTCAGACCCATTGGAAATTCTATACAAGGAGGGAGACATATTAAATACAAAGGTCTGTGTAAACTGAATTCTTTAACTACTATTTTACAATGGAAAGGAATTTTACCACATAAGTTTACATCATTTAAATTGGATATTCCTATTCAATGTTACTGCAAGATTAAAAATTTGCCCCCACAAACCTAAAGGCAGCTTGCTATTTGTCTCTTAGAATATAAAAAGCAAAGGGAATTTTTTTGTTGTATCCTGGAGAAAACACAACAGCTTTCCCCACTCTTGCATGTTCATGTAACGAAAGTCTGCCGCCACTTTCCTTCCTAAAATCACCACAGAAGCGTCCACTCATCTGCATGGGGACCATGCCTCGGGACAGCGGGCCACACACCGGTCACCTCCTGGCCTTCTTGCAGCCAGGGAAGCCTCCTCGAGCACATGGCTCCTGGAGTCCGCAGCCTCTTGGCCTGTGCCCGGACTCCAACAAGGGTTTCAAAGGTCAGATTCCGTTTCCAGAAGGTGCCCACGTCCAGCTTTGCTGGGTGCTGGGTACTTCCCTCTAAGGATCCACATCATCGAGGTCGCTTCTTAGCTCACCAATCATCATGGGAGATTCTGAGCCCTGTGGAAAAGAACAAGTTAAACTCGGGGAAAATTTTCTACACTGAATTCCTGTTATGTTCTATAAGTTAAATATGTCCTCATGTAGCAACTTCACTGTTTACTAACGGACACTAAAACTCGGAGGTAGGTATTATACCTTCTGTTTGACAATACGTGATTCTGAGGAGCACTTTGATGTCTATGTCACTTAGTCACTGAGGCAACCCAGTACCCCTCACTTGGTGCCACCATTCTCGTGCCCACAAGCAGGCTCTTCTCGGAACACTGAGGAGCAGCGGGACAAAGCTGAGGGGAGACCAGCCGCCACTGCCATTTGCTGTGCCAGGCACTTTGCCTGCACAGTGTGCTAGGTCATTCTCAGGTCTTCATGCTGTCTCTGTCACCAACAGTGCTGGCCTCTAGTTCATGTGCTCAAAAGTTCTGAAGACCTGGCACATTCCTGGGAGCGGACTGAGTGATGGTGGGAACGGAGAAGGGGACAACCTCTTGGTGGTGACACGTAGTGGGAGTCAGACAGAGTGAACGGGAAGAGGGCCAAAGGTAGAAGAACGTGGTATATGTGGCAGACTTAAAACTAGCAACTGCTGGGTGAGGTGTGCAGGGGACAAATCAAGTAGGGCCGTGTGCAGGTTCCGGCCTCTACCTAGCAGCAGAGGGAAGCTACGACAGGCTTTGGCAAGTGGGCGACGGTGGCAAGCGTGGAGGCAGGCGACTTTCCCAAAGCTCCAAAGACTAAGGTGCTTAGGACACACGGAGAGATGAGTGAAGGCCATGTGGAAGTCTGCGGACCTTGGTGTGCACGGGAGCCAGCCAGGACACCCTTGAGCGTCCTGGCTTGCACTGGTACGCAGGTGCTGAGGGAGGTGAGGTGCGCTCTGCTGTGGAGCCGTCTTCCAGACACAGCAGGCAGAGCTGTCAGGAACAACAGCGCTGGATGTGCGCGTCTGCTGCTCGGGAGCTTGGCTGCAGGTGTGGATGAAGGCACGGGGCGGGAGCAGAAGGACGGCGGACAGAGGCCTGTGGGACACCTACTGGGGGCCTGCAGGAGGTGAGGGGTCAGGGAAGGACAGGGGGAGAGCCCCCGACAAAGGGAGGAGTGGCCAGCAGCACCTGTGCGGCCCACTCGCTACCCCGACTCCAGGTGAGAGAAGACAGCAGGGGCCAGGCTGGACAGTGGGAGGGAGGACGCGGGGACAGCGCAGGTGATTCTAAGAGGAGCGGGTGGGTGCGGAAGAGGCCTGTTTAAGGGGACAGCGCTGAGCCGACTGCTGGGGGGAGGGGGGCTCAAGGTGCATAGGAGGAAAGTAAAGTCCTGCCAAGATGGGGTGGCGAGGGCGGAGCCTCTGCTGGGAGGAGAGGGTGGGGGCGGAGCAAATGCTGCAGTGACGTGTCTGGAAACCAGTGGCCCTGGAAGCTTCCGTTCAGCAACTTTCATCTTCTCTGCAAATAAAGGAGGTGATGTGGCAACCTGTCGAGAGTGACTTGGGTTGGGTGAGGCCCTTCTGTGGAATCAGCATAATGGCTGCTCTCATGGTTACGGGCACCTGAAAGGTAACACTGAGAGAAATGGCAGACACAACACTAGCAACACACACTGGACAGCGAGCCCTGCGACGGGCCCGCAAGGGAGACTGCTGCTAAGCGAAGCCACAGACCGGGGGCAGAACGGAACAGTGCAGTCACAGGGAGGCTCGGTTCGCGCTCTGCATGTAGTAGGCGTCTGAGGAGCATTTCTATTCTCTAGGGAGCAGCAATGAAAATATTCTTAAGGAAACGGGTTTGAGTCAGTCTGAGTCCCGGGGGGGGGGTAGGTTTCCGCAGTGGTACCAGCTGTCCTCTCAAGGGTCTGCATGTGCCGGAAGGCTGGGGACGGAGAAGCATAAGGACCCGGGCACAGCACTCGGGGGGCTGGCTCCTCAGGGCCATCCCCGGCTGCCCTGCCGTGCTCCCCATCTGCAGCAGGAGGCACACACCCAAGCAGCGCCCTGCCGGCTGTGGCGGCTCTGCAGGGATGCTCAGGAGTGAGCTCCCCTTGCCCAGAGACGGTCCTGACTGTACCTGCTGCAGGTGCCTTTCTCCGTTCTCATTGGCAGGACTGCTCTCCGACCCGTTACTGCTTCCTGACTGCTCCTTTTCATTCAGCAGAGCTGTGGCGTATGCTAATGTATCCTACAGATGTTAAAGCACAGCAGAGAAGTGACAGGCTGTCCCCACAGCAGCCACCACCCTCTGTTGAGCTGTGGTGGCATTGGTGGCCTGGAGGGAGGCACTTTCACCTCAGCCACACACCACCACCTTGCCCCCCCCTGCAGCCCGCCCAACCACCTACAGCACTGTTCTTCTGGGCAAATGATCTGCACGGTTTGCCTCGGTGTCCAGCAGTTCGTGGCTTTTCCACAGAAACCCGGCCACTGCCTCTGCCTGTTCTCAATTTTACCCGCACCTCCTCCCTCTGGGCGATGGTTTCTGATAACCCTGCACAGAGGGCTTCAAAGCACATGGGAACAAAGACAGCCCTTACCTGAGCTGAGATGGTTCGCTGAAAGGTTTTTCCAGTTGAAGTCTCATTAGAGACATTACTCTGTGGTGTCCAGTAATGTTCAGACATCTGCAATGCAAGATGAAGCATACCGATAAGAGGTGACAGGTGAGCCCACCAACACCACAGTCTATAGGCACAGGGTCTGGGCTCCCAGGCCTGCCAGAGCCCAGGAGAGCCACGTGGCTCTCCCTCTGCTCTCAAGACCTTGGGGAACACTGCTTCTTACACAGCAGCCCTGCCTTTTCTCCTGTAACTTTAGGACGTCTGTCCCTCTCTGTTCCATCCTAGATGTAAACAGTCCTCTGTGCAGCAATATATCCACACTATCTATTCTTCCTGCCCGACAAGGTCATGGCTCACTGACTGTGAGGAGGCCAGAGCAACAGCTACCGACTTCACAGTGTCACAAGATAGGCAAGCCGAGAACAGTAAGAGGTTTTAAGAGAAGGAGACCCGTCACGGCTCATGTCTAGTTTCTTCCCGAAGCCTCATGTACTCATAGGTAAGGTTCTGGGGAGTGACTGGATCATGGATGTGTGATACTGGATTAGCTCACTGATTGGTTTAGCATAGTTTTGGGTGTGGGTGGCGCCAACCAATAGGCCTGTAGCCAGGGTGGAATAAAAAGGGAAGGAAAAAGGAAGACTACTGCTTCCTACATGCTGTGCCCTGAACCATCTCCCCTCCACCACACCCCTCTGCCTTGGAGCCTGCTCGCCATGGACTGAAACCTCTACAAACTGTGACTGAAAACAAATTGCGCATGTCAGGTATTTTGGCCTTGCAACCAGAAAGGAACTAAAACAAGACTGTATTCACATACCTTTTATTATAGTACATTGCTGCAATTACCTATTTTCTTTCCTCTAGCCCCTATTTTTAGTTAATCTAACTGTTCCTAATGTACAGAAACTTTATCACAGGTTTGTACATCTAATAAAAAGCAATGCACATAGGGCTCAGTACTATCCATGGTTTCAAAGCACCAACTAGGAATTCTGGAACATGTGTGAAAACCAAGGCTCCTACATTAAGACACTAATTTAACACACACAAATAGGCATCGATTATATTAAAGACACAGCTGAAGAATGAAAACACTGGGATTGGTCTACAAGTTAGAGTTAGGGGATTTTTTCTGTTAAGACGTTCTGTTACTGACCCTTACATTATAGCTAGAAAAGTTCACAATTCAATTACCTTCTTTTGTAGCCACTGCACAGCCCAACTCCAGTGATGGGAATTCTCTTTGAAGTATTCTTTAGCAGCAGGACACCTGGAGATGAAGGAGATTGCTATCAGCCAAGTATTTTTGCTGCAAATATTAAGTTTTTCAGTAGTTCTTTGTTCTGAAACACAGCAATTCTACTGTTAAAATTTAGTTGTCTTCGTATTACAGTTTTTAAAAAAATGTGGATAAAACACATTCATATGTTTAAATTTCAAAAGGCATAAAGAGGCACAAGTGTAGTACCAAGTTCCCATCTGTCTCTCCCTCACTCAGTTCTATTAAAATCAAAATTCAATAACAAAACCAAAACCCAGCTGGGTGTGGTGGCGCACTCCTGTTAATAGCAGCATTCAGGAGGATCACAGAGAGTTTGGGGCAAGCCTGGACTACAGAGCAAGACCTGTTTCACAAATCAAAACCAAAAAAACCCACCAAACCAAAACCCACAACAAATGCTCACTTAATAAATAGTCTTTTAGGCTGGGCTGTGGATGTAGCTCAGTGGTCAGACAGCTTACTGAGTGTGCAGAAGACTCCGGGTCCAATCCTTAGTACTATAAAACAAGTACACACACAAACAAACCCACCCACTCTCAGTCTTTGGCTTTTGTGATTTGACTAAGAAGGAACAACATTATGGGAAAAACAACTCAAAGCATGGCCTTGGGAGCCCCTTTCTCCTTCCATTTTTCTTTGCTTATTACAAGCTGTCCTTTCTATCTGGAGGCAGCACCAAAGCGGAAGGGACCACTGATGTGCGTCTGAACGCTGTGAAGGGTGCACAGTATACACAGACACTGAGCAGTGACTGAGCACCTGCTGGCATGGGACGTATGGGACATACCAAGTGGCCCAGCACTACTCAGAAATGTCACTCCTGACATGCTGTCACCATCAAGTCTGATTAATGAACCCCAGGAGGAGACGAGATGGTGGAGTAGCAATCAGAAGCAAAATACCGTCTCTCTATGACCTGGGATCCAGACACCTAGAAAGTAACAACTCGGTGAAGGTGAAAAAAAAAAAAAAAAAGTACAATTCAGGGAATTGGCAGGGAACTGACACAAAAATTAGAAATTACACAGGAGCTGGAGAAACGGAGCAGGACGGAAGCTCCTCCTAGTTCCCAGAGAGGCGAACGGGTCTCCACAGACACAAAGTAGCGCACCAGAGTCAGGAGCTCCAGGGAGCACCAGGCCAGGCCAGCAGCACTGGCCCCGTGAAAAGCCCAGGGCTACTGTAAACGGCACCAACTGTGTGCTGGCCTAGCCTGCCGTTTTACTCCAAAAGCAACTCCTGGACGGCAGGCTACTGCTAGAGAAGGAACCTAATGCACCGCCTGCCATATTGCCACAGAGTGTTTAATCAGGCACCATTTTTGGGAAGGGGGTGGAGTGATTATTTTAGACTGAGCCACAGAACACCTATAAATCATCTTCACTTCAGGGTTCCCAGTGTTACCCTCCCACAGGGACTCTATGAGAGTCACGAGGGACAGTAATGGAAAGGGTGTGGGTTAGAAACAGACTCCCTAAGAAGTTTAAGCTTAGACCAGGAAAGACAAGGGGCCCTGTGTTCCATGCTGAGAAGACAGCCTGGTGTGTGAGGCTTTCGGAAGCAGCTGGGTCTGAAAGTGCTGGCATTAAGAACAGCGGTCTGCTTGAACCCTCTTGCTGCCACCTATGTCCAGCACAGATCAGAGGCCTGACTGCTTTCTCCGTCTACTCATGTGGGCAAGAGCACACCTCAGCTTGGACAGCTGCTGTGGCCTGGGGTGACCAGACAGGGGGGCCTCTGGAGACAGTGTAGGGGGACATCTCTTAAACCCACAGGCCATAAGGGCTGGGTGGAGAAAACCATGACTTGCTGGGTTCCAAAACTCAAGATCCTGAAAAGAAACCACTCATTCAAAAATACAGGGTATGTTTTGTTTATGTTTCTCTTTGAACTCACTTTTTTCTTTCTTCACTGGTTATATGGGGCGTAGGTTTTTTTCCCCTTTGATTCTTACCTTTTCTGTTATCTGTTCTTTTCTTTTACCTAATTCTATTCATTTCTTTTCACTCTTCAATCTCACCTTTCTCTCATTCTCACTTTCCACTGATTAGTTTTTCTAAGTTTTCCTTTTATTCTCCTGTTCCCCACCGCCCTATCTTTACTAGGACAACCACTGAGATTTATTAATCCTTATGTAGTTAACTCTACACTATTACTTTCAATTCTATCGTTAGTGGAGGTACAGTTGTTGCATTTAGTAGATATTTACCATGTGTCAGTATTCGGTTTGTATCCATGTTTATACTAAAATTATAAATCTCTTTTCTGTGGTTAAGGGTTATATATTACTGGTTCTTATGGTATATAATATCATCTGTCTTTGATGCTATTATTGTTCCTGATTTTATTACTATAGCTAAAGTGAGTCATTACTGTTAACTGGTTTTAATTTCCAATATCCAATTGCCTTTGTGTCATGAACGATATTATGATTCACTCTTGGAGAACTGGGTGCTTAGCCAATTACACTGCATCCTCTCCTTCTCCTCTCCTTCTAAGTTATCAGGGTCTTGGGACAAAGGCAAAGGCATATAGTCAGCTATAGCCAGAGGGCACCCCTGAAAAGCAGACATGAACTAAAGAGATCTCCATACTAGAGACAACGTCTTTACACTGTGAGTGACCCCAAACTTTATCATAAAACAAGAACAGCAACAAAGAACAGAAACAGGATTCTCTGGTATGAGAAACTCAAAGTGTAAATAAAGACCAAAATGTTTAATAGATAATGTGAAATAAGAAGGAAATGTTCAAATGGGAAAGGGGACTAGGAAGTCAGGGGAAGAATGGAAGGGGGAAAATGGAAACAAAGCTCTTGTAAATAAGGAGGGGGGGAGGGGAAGGGGGTAGAGGGATGGGGGAGCAGTCAAGCTGTATCATGTACCACACAGTTCCCCACGATGAATGGGATCATTAAGTATACCCAACTTAAAACTCCCAACTCCTCCAAGCTGATCAAAAGCCAAACAGCCAAATTATTTAAAAAAAGGAGATTAAAAACAAATCTGTAACATGCTGGGCAAGCTCAAAGAAAATATAACTAAATGGATAATGGACTTGTCAGTCTATAAAAGCCATTAATTACAAAAACTAGGTGAACTAAACAAACTAATACAAAACATGAATGACCATTTTAGCAAAGAATTCAAGGCCAGTGAAAGGTACCAAACAGAAATTCAGGATATTAAAAACTCCCCTGGAAGTATGGGTGGCAGAAGTGATAACGTGAGGACAGAGTATCAGAACTAGATAGAAGACAGGGTTGATGTCCAAGATGAATTGCTCAGAGATACCTTGGGAACAAGAGAACATGAAAAAGGGATCCAACACCTGCGAGATGATACAAAGACGACTAACCTAAGAAAAATCAAAATTAGTGAAAAATCAGAAGACAGCAAAAATAGCATAAAAAATCCATTTATACAAATAGCAGAAAAATTTCCAAATATAAAGAATTAAACACACAGGTAAGTGAGGGATATAGAACTCCAAATAGCCATTACCAGAAAAGAAGCAACTACAACACAACAGAGGCAAAACCACAGAAGTCCAACTTAAGGAGAGAATGTTAAAATCCTTCAGAGAAAAGCAATGAGTCACTTGGAAAGGTAAACCCATTATAATAACACTCCAAAAACTTCTCCAGGATACTCTAGACGAAGAGGCCAACAAAGCCAAACAGTCTAATAGAATGAAGACACCAGAAAGGGTAAGCAGGTAAGGAGGGCTGGGGATAGAAAATCAGTAATAAAAAAATAAAGCAATGACAGGAATACGCCAACACTTATCAGTCATAACTCTCAGTGTGAATGTTCTCAATTCCTCAATCAAAAGACACAGATTGGCAGATTAGATCAAGAAACAAAATCCAACAATATGTTGTACGCAAGAAACATACTTAGTACACAAAGAAATTCAGACTAAAAAAAAAGGATGGAAAACAATATTCCATGTAAAAAGAACCTGAAAACAACCAGGAGTAGCTATCTTATTTTCAGACAAAGTGGACTTCAAACCATAACTGATCAGAAGAGACAAAGAAGGTCACACTACATATTGGTCATGGGAATAATATGCACTAAAAGATCAGATAAACATCAACACAATCACAGAGATGAACATCAATATCCCACTGTCATGAACAGATCAACTAGACTTAAAAAAATCCAAAGATATAATTGAGTCAAATCATTGAACGAAGAGTGGTTCCCAACAACAGCATACACATCTCAGCAGTGCACAGAACTTTCTCCAAAACAGACCACATACCAGCCCACAAAGCATGCTTACATAAATGAAAAATAATCAAAATTATACTGTAAGTATTACTAGCTCATAGCTCAATAAAACTAAAAATCAATAGCATAAAAGCCATGGAAATTATGCAAATGCATGGAAATTAAACAATACACTCTTGAATAATCAATGGGTCACAGAAGAAATCAAGGAAGAAATCAGCCGTTCCTATAATCAGGCAACAGTGCTAGTACAACACACCAGAACCTAATGGGACACTGAAAGCAGTCCTAAGAGGGAAGTTTATAACCATGGATGCCCACATCAGAAAAACAGTGACAATCTAATGATGCACCTGAAGGTCCTAGTAAAACAAATCAAATCCAAATTCAAAGCTAGTACAAGGAAGGAAATTATAAATATCAGAGCAGAAATTAATGAAAAGACTAGAAAACCAATACAATCAATTGAAGAGCTAGTTCTCTGAAAGAATAAACAAAATAGACAAACCCTTACCCAATCTTACTAAAAAGGAAAGACACAAATCAATGCAACTGGAAATGAAAAAGGCAAAAATCACAATAGACATTGCCAAAATCTAGCTTACTTTGAGAACCTGTACTCCAAAAAATTGGAGAATACAAAAGACATGGATAATTCCTAGATACATATGAATTACCAAAACCAAATCAAGAAGATACAAAATTACTAGTAGTCCAAAATCATGCAACAGTAACAGTAATAAAAACAGACCAACTGGGAAAATCCCAGAACTCAATGGACTCACTGCTGAATAAACTTTAGCAACAAGCTAACTCCAGTACTCCTCAAACTCTTTAATGAAATTAAAAGGGAAGGCGTACTCCCCAAACCCTGGTCCCCAAACCAGGAAAAGATCCAACCAAATAAGAGAACTGCAGCCCAAACATTTCAATGAACATATATTCAAAAATCCTCAACAAGACACTTGCAAATAGAACGCAACAAATCCCCATGACCAAGTAGGCTTCACCACAGAGATGATATGCAAATCAATAAAATGTAACCTTTACATAAACAGAAGGACAAAAAAATTACATGACTGTCTCAATAGATGCAGAAAAAGCCTTTGTCAAAATCCAACATCCATTCTAGATAGTAACACTGAAGAAAATAGCACCTTATGTCAGTCTGACAAAAGCCACTTATGAAAATGGCCGCCATTATATTAAAAGGGCAAAAGTTAAAGCTTTTGGTCTAAAATCAGGAATCAGTAAGTATGTCTACTATGACCACTCCTGTTCAATATAGTACTTCAGACATTAGCCAGAGAAATGAGGCAAGAGAAAGAAAGAAAATGGATACATACAGGAAAGGAATTGTGATGTAACAAATAAGTCAAATTATTATTTGCAGATGACATGATCCTCTACATAGAAGACCCAAAACTCTTACCAAAAAGATTCCTAGAATAACCAAATTCAGAAGATCACTAAGATACAAAAATCAATATACAGAAATCAACAGGAGCCAGGTGTGGTGGCACATGCTTATAATTCCAGGACACAGGAAGACTGCCATGAATTTGAGGCCAGCCTAGGCTACCCAGTGAGTTTAAAGCCAGAACTATATACCAAGGCCCTGTCTCTCTCCCTCTCAAAAAAGAGAGAAATTCATAGTGATCCTATGCATGAATAATGAACTCAGAGAGAAGTTAAGAAAACAATACCATTCACAATAGCATCAAGAAAAATGAAATACTTAGGTATTACCCTAACCAAGGAAGCGGAAGACCCCTACAACAAAAACTACACTAGTCTGAAAGAGGCGAGCAAAGAGGACATCAAAACATGGCAAAATAGCTCCTATTCCTGGAGAGCAGACCCAACATTGTTAAAATGGCTATACTTTCAAAACTGATACACAGATTTAATGCGATCCCAATCAAAGTACCAATAGCATTCTTTACAGAATTACAGAAAACAATCCTAACATTTGTATGAAAGCAGAAGAGAACCAGAATATCAAAGGCAACTGTGGGTAACAAAGCAAAGCAGGAGGTTTCACAGGCACAGACTTCAAGTTATATCACAAACTACGGTGATAAAACAGTGAAAAAACCCCAGACCAGTAGCTCAGTGGAGCAGAACAGAGCACACAGGTACTTCAGCCTATCTGATCTTTGAGAAAGGGGCCAAAAATGATGTAAGTCATTCACAGTTCTCATCATGCACTAAACTAAAAGCCTAAAATGAGTAAAAAAACCTAAATGTTCAAACAGAAACTGTTGGAAAATAGGAAAAACTTTCATAGCCAGGTTTGATGACAAACACCTGTAATTCCAGCACTCAGAAGGCTGAAGCAGGAGGACTGCCACAAGTTTGAGGCCAGCCTGGGTTATATAGTGAGACCATGTCTCAAACCTCCACCCCCCCAAAAAAGTAAAACTCTTGAAGACATAGGCAAGGGCTTCTGAAGAGAACCCCAATTACATAATAACACCAAGAATCAATAAATGAGATCATATCAAATTAAAGAGCTGAACAAAGCAAATAACCAATAAAGAGACGACCTACATAATAGGAGAAAAAATTTTGCCAGCTACTCTTCAGAGAAATAGTATCTAGAATACATAAAGAACTAAAAAAAAAAAAAAAGACAAAAAACCAGAGATCTCCAAAATAAAAGACCCAGTTAGCAAATGGGCAGATGACACGAACAGACATTTCTCGGAAGTACAAATGGCCAATAAATACATGAAAAAAAATGTTTGACATCTCTGGCCACTAGAGAAACGCAGATTAAAACAACAGTGAGATTCCACCTTACTCCAGAAAGAATGGTTACCATCAAGAAATCAAATAATAGCAAACACTGGAGAGGCTGCAGAGAAAAAGCAACCTTTCTGTATTGCTGGTGGGAAGATAAGGCAGTACAACCGCTATGGAAATCAGTATGGAGAGTTCCCAGAGAAGTAAAACTACAAATTCCACTTCAGCTATTCCCTTTCAAGGTATCTTTCTGAAAGAGGTATCATATTAGAAACATATCCATGTTTGTAACAGCACACTTCATAATAGCTAAATCTTGGAAACAGCCTACATGTCCATCAGCAGATGAAGGGATAAACAAAATGCATTTACACAACAGTGAGTAGCACTGCTGTGCCACAGAGGAGGACGCGCTTAAGTAGTCTGTGGGAGAATGAAGGCACCTTGAGATATATTACGTGAAATAAGTCACACACACAAGGTTAAACATTGGAAACCCAAAATATAAAGAGCAAAATAAAAGACAGATAATAAGACAGATATTTCGCAGAAGGGGAAGGGACTAAGAGATGGAGGGTGGGGAGACAGGGAGGGGAAGGGGATAAAAAAGGAACTGAGATGCGTTATGTGTATGACCAACTCCACATGAAGAATGTAATTGTTATGTACTGCAAACCTGTACCAGGAAAAAAAAAGAAATTGAACCCACAACTGTGGTAAGATGATATCCACCTGTCACCTGGAGAATACATGTTCATGGTTTATTTCAACTAGGCTCTACTTTAACCGTGCAGGTGCTCCAAGACAACAGAGTAATAAGCCCACAAATGTCTTGCTCCTCTTCTGTTACAGTCTGAGGACAGCAATCCCCATGCTGAGGAACCACTAACGGTCAAATTACGCAATAGTGAAAGCCTGGTGCAGACTCGGGGAGGGCCGTGTTGCCTCTCTCACCTCTGGTCAGGACCCAGTCACTGATCTTTTGTTTGCCTGTGCCCTACCTACGGCAGGTGAACTAGTACCCCACTTAGGTTTCTCCTAATGGTAAGATGTGTGCTTCCTGTGTCCATCAACCAACAAATGGATAAATAAAAAGTGGTACGTACATACAATATGTTATTCACACCTAAAAGGAAAGAACTCCCAACACGTGAGAGAGAAGAACCTCGAAGACGTTATGCTAACTGAAATAAGCCAGTCATAAAAGGTTAAGTGCATTAAAAGACCGATTCTAGGAAGCACTTAACAGTACTCGGTCACAGAGACAAAAACTGGAATGGTGGCCGGTGCAGGGGAAGTGGGAAGTGGGAGTCAGTGTTTGCAAGCACAAGTTGTAGTCTGGGAAGATGAAAAGGATGTGGGGGATGGATGGTGATAATCGCTGTACAACAGTATGAATTCACTTGCTCATATACTTAGAAACGGTTAAGATAGTATGCTGTATGTTGTGTGTATTTTATCATAATTCACATCTTTTTCACTTTGAAACTCATCAAGCTGTGTTCAAGACTCAGCTGTATGACTTGAGGCCACATAAGCCACCTGTGCTAAATGACCACTTACCTCATGTGATACAGAGGCAAAGTGCCCGGGTTCACAGTGCTCAGTAGCTATGGACAACAAAATTTTGTCTCTTAAGAGGCTGTTTGATAACTAGGGACCTAGAGCCTGAAAGAACTGTAGTTAGGGTACATGCGTAAGACCTTGGGAAGGTTTGTGACCTTTTCTGCTCTGCGGTCCCCGAGCTCCCCTTCTAACACGGGGCCAAGTGGCTTAGCTTTCACCTTTCTAAAGTGGCACCACACCGGCGACTCTCGCTCTCCCCTTCACGCTCTTGGGAAGTAACTGGGAGACTTGCATGGCTTCCGGGCACACGGGACAACCCAGCCCCTCAATGGGGCCAACGTGAGGCAGAGCTTTGTTCTTCACGTACATCTGCCCTGTAGTTAAGCAGCATTTCCTTCCTATGTTTTAAGTCAATACTTACTTTTGAGCAAGGGTGACAAGGAACTTGACACACTGGTAGCAGCGACTGCTATCCACATGATTACTGTGGTGCATCAAAGCTAGAGGAAGAGATGAGGACATTTTATAAACACGCTGAACTGGACGTGGGTCCAAGTACTAACAAACTTGCTATCTTCTGAAATACGTATTCTGTCAAACAGACCAGAAACAGCTAAAATCATGGTGATGCCTGACTGAACAGAATTCTCCAAAGTCTAATAGGTAGAAATGCTACTTTAGATACATGGTGGTGAAAGTTTGGCTTTCAGGAGAACTGAAAAGGAATTATAATTTTAACTGGCTGAGTACTCAAAGCTTTCCATATACCAACTGCTGAGAAAACACTAGTTATAATAGTCTGATAAGTAGAAATATATGACTAGTTCTGTTTAGTATTTCCTGCTCTGAATTTTAGGGATTTAAAAACATATCATTGTTGGGTGTCGTGGTGCATCCCTATAATCGCAGCACTCAGGAGGCCGAGGGAGGAGGATCACTGAGTTCAAGGCCAGTCCGGAGTACATAGCGAGTTCGAGGCCAGCATGAACTACCTACCAAGACCCTGACTAAAAAACCAAAACAAGGGGCTGGGGATATAGTTCAGTGGAATAAGTGCCTGCCTAGCAAGCGCAGGGTCCTGAGTTCGATCCCCAGTACCGCAAAAAAAAAAAAAAAAAAAAAAAAAAAACCAAACCAAAACAAAAAAACCCCAAATCCTTGTCCCTGCTCTTCTTGAGTTTATAGTTTTTAAGTTCCAGAGCGCCTGGGTGCAGCTCTGACTAGAGCACACTGTTCCAAAGCAAGGACCTACCAAATTGATACTATAGACTTCTTAGCTTAAATGTCTGCAGCCCTCAATCTCTCCCAAATATAGTTATGTGTTTCTTAAGGAGGGTGATACATTACAGAAAATGTATCATTAATCATGTCACCACAGCACACGACAGAAACATTTACAAACGCAGACAGCTTCCACGTCACCAGGCAGTATAATTCTATGTGACACCATCATATATGTGACAGCTGCTGAGTGGAAGGAAAGAGTTCCAGCATCAGAAGGAGGCCTCTAGTTTATAGGAAGCATCACAGCACCCCTCAACTTTCCTGATCTGGCCAAAGGGCCCCAAGCTGTCCCTTACTGTCCAACAGTGGGACAGTACTGAGGCATTACGGTTCAGGCGTTTAATTCTCCTGAGGAGACTTCAGACAGCCCAGTCACTCATCCGAGCTGTGCAGGAGTCTGCCTGGACAACACACCCACCGCAGCCTTGCGCCTGGTAGGCCAGGTGTCCTCACCTAATAATCCATTTTCCGTCTCAAACACAAATTTGACTCGCTCCACTTGTATGGGATCTTCAATGACCTGTGAGAAGAAAGAACCGAGTGCTGGTAAATGAAGGAAGAAACCGGCATGTAGCCACTGGTGCCCTCTCCACAGTTCCACTGGGGACTAGGTCAGTTTCTATGTAACAAAACTCAGTCCTAAGGGTGTCCTGTCACTGCTACATACCTCAGATTTAAACTAAGACACGTTAACTATAAGGACCCACCCATTTCCTATCGACAGTTCCTACAGAAAAGAGCCCATACACCTCAGCACGGGTAGCAGGAGCCTTTCACACCGGTTTGGGTTCCTTTTCTCAGCTCTGCTCAGTCCCCATTCTTTCCTCCGGTCAGCCTAGGTGTGACAAGTCCCAGGGATCGCTCCTCAGGAGTCTGACATAGAGCCAGGGCTCTGGGTCAAGGTACTTGGCTCAGCTACTGGCTCTGCCCGGGAGAGGTCAGGCAAATCACTTCACTTTTTTAAGCCTCAGTTTCTATAATACTGCATTTTGCTTATTATAACTTGTTTTTTGCTTCCTATCTTTCTGAAATTGGAAAACATTTTATATAATCAATTATGGTTTCACGGCCATCAAATATTTTTAGTAGTACACATATGATTAATGGTGTTTAAGATGTGATGAATTGTAAACCCAGCAATTCACCTGTGGGGTCACTCTGGGGCTAAGTGCAGTAACGCGAACTTGGCAAGACACACTGTTCCTCAGACCTCTGCACTCACCTCTCTGTGCACCCAGCCAGCTCCCTCGTGTCACTGTAAGCACCAGGAGGCAATTTTATTACTGCTCATATCTAAGTCAGTACTGTATGCAGAACAAGACTCATGTGAAGGGGATTTAGACAGTGCAGACTGAATAAATACAGGCAATAAAAGGACTAATAACTTCCATTTGTAAACACAAAGAACTAATGAGTCTCTATATATGTGAATCAAACATTTATGACTTACCAGTATCTCATGAAGCAGTTGGAATGTATTCTTTAACTCATGGGGTGGAGCAGTTTCTAGTTGGTTCTGAAATACAGTAATTTTTGAAAGTATAAAAATTTCTGTAAGTTTTCAGTGGAAACTATATGTAGTAGTAATCAACAGTACTGGATCCATACCCTAGTTGTATCATACCTGGCTGACCTTAGGGAAGTCAACTCCCCTGTCTGGCCTCAGTTTTCCCAAATGCTAAATCTGGGGACTGAAATAAATCTCTAAGGTCCTCTAAGGAGCTCAACACTCCATGATACTTTGCTATGAAATTAGAGAGAAACACGAAAGGGAAGAATTTTGAGACTTCAAACACACACACACACACACACACACACACACACACACACACACACACACACACACAATTTTGCTTTCTAGAATGTGCTACGTAGCTAACATGATGCATGTAAGAATGCTGGGGTAAATAAGCTTTTAGCCAAGTACATAAAAAAGTCAGCTTATGAGAGAAAAATCTGCTAGTATACACTAACTAAAGAAAGCAAGGTTTGCAAAATTCATTTTGTGCATATATATATATATATATATATATATATATAAATAAAAAATGGTGGGAAAGGTCGCTGTGTTGTAACTCCATACTTCCCAGGTGCCAGATCCTAAACAAGCACTCAACGTTGCACCTTCCCACACCCTTGCATGCTGTTCTTGCAGATGGAAATGCCCAAGGTCATATACTTTGTGTACAGTGTGGACAGGAACTTAACCACCTCTGACACAGGTATGCATACAAAGGCTGAGGGCAAAACAACTTTTGCTCAGACCCTCAAGACATAATCCATGGTCACCTGCTACTTGTTAACACCACATGTATCCTCACTAACTCCTGGTGCTGGGAAGAAGGCACAGCGGCATTTCTGTGGTTAGAAACTAGTGTAGATAGTGCGTGTCCATGGAGAGCGGTCGGAGGGAAACAGCTATGTGACAGTATTGCTCCTTAGGGCAGAGTGGGGAAGAGGGACCAGGACGATGGGTAGCAATCAAAGCAGACTCTGACCTTGTGTATACGCTTAAAGTTTTCACAAAGAGAATAGATATATAATCCATGTAAAGATTAAGAAGTAACACAAACAGCAAGGGTGTACTCTGCTTTTCTAGTAATACCAAGGAAGGCAGTGAGCACTGTGTTAGGGGCACAGCCCGGGAGCCACAGTCCCAGGTTCAAAGCTCCACTCTGTCACTGACAAGTGGTGTGACCCCGAGCAAGTTCCTTACTCTATGCCTCGGTTTCTGCAACTATAAAGTGGTGATGAAAAGAGGCTCCTACCTCTCACTGCGTGAGAATTCAGAGAGTTAAACTATGCAGTGCTTGAGAACAGCGTCTAGTGTCTGGCGTCTGCTAGGAGCAATTCTGAGTGATGCCGATCACTTTCTTTCAGGGCCTCCCAGTTACACACTGCTTTAGGAGGTGAGTAAACCCTCCTTTTTTTTTTTTTTTTTTTGCGGTACTGGGGATCGAACTCAGGACCCTGCGCTTGCTAGGCAAGCGCTTATTCCACTGAGCTATATCCCCAGCCCCAAACCCTACTTTTGATTCTTAAAACATTATCCGGGAAACTGGCAAAGAATTTTGCCTAATAGTGGTCACCCACAGCACTATTACTGACCCTAAAACACGAGCCCTACCTAGTTAAAAGCTGAACCCTGCACGAATGTGCATTACTAGGAAGAAGGTTAAGTAGATTATGGCACACAGAAGAATGAAACAGACTCAGATAACTTGTAATGCCAATACAAAGTGAAAAGACAAAACTAATAACATTCTGATTACATCAAAATACATGAATTTGAAAGGATATAATAAAAAATAGAGAATATTCAAGAATGGGATTATAAGGTCTTTCTTCACTCTTCATTTAAAAAAAATTCTTCGTTTTTAACATAGAACATATACCGTGGTCTTTAGTTATTTGGAAAGCAGGGTTACAAAAGCGTCCTGTTGCCTGGAAGCTCCGGGCGCGCCCCCTGCAGGCGGAGCCAAGGCCGTACCTTAATGAAGTGCAGCGCGGTGAAGGAGAAGTGCTCGTTGCAGAAGCAGCAGTACACCACCATCTCCATGAGGGCCAGCAGCGAGCCCGTCAGCTCTCGGAGGGCAAACATGACCTGGCGGTGGACAAGGAAGCATGAGCACTCCCCACGCCATGGGTAACATTGGTCAGTTCTGGCTTTAACCAGAATTTACCCAGATTCATGAACATCAACACAGCCTCAAAACAGTTTCTAGTCAGAGGACTATGGATAGATTACAGGGTGAGCCTGTCTGGCCTTTTATACAATTCATTATCACAAATGTGCACTTTTTTCCTGGAGTCACTTCCATCAGTTTTCAAAAACAAATGAATTGAACAAAGGTTAAAATAATCACTGGTACATCTAAAAAAAAATAACATCAAAAGAAAAAATATGTAGCCCAGCACTGTTGATGTAATTTAAAAAGCCAGTATGGGGTCCTGTTCACAGACTCGCATACATGTACGTTAGGTTTGGAAGACAAAATCTGGAGGGGGGACTCGGGAGGGGAGGCCTCGCTCAGGACGGGCTGCACATTCCCACAACCCCAGCACCAAGGACTCACAAGAGACTGGGAGCTAAATCCTCTAACGTGGTCTAGAGCTAACTGGTACACATCTCGGCTAAAGAAGGGACTGGAAAGATTTTCTTCTGCTTCAATGACAGACTGCAGGGCCCAGGACCAAAGCCAGGGCTTTCCACGCGTGGGCAAGTCCTCCGCCACTAAGCTACATCCTTGGCCCTGCTCGTGCCTTTCTGACAGACATAGGAAAGAGCCCTTCTCTCGACCATCCACTTCTTCATTAGAATAACATGTAAAATATGAAAACAAGTACCTTTCCTCCAACAGGAGAAAGTAACAAAAAATAAATAGCTCAGGCATAAGCACACACCTCCAACAGGTAAGGCTTCCCTTCCGACAGGAACAGCAAGGCTTCTACTTCCTCATGGAGGGGCAGCAGGGGGCTTGAGGGAGCAACGCTGATGGGCGGCCGCTGTTTAAATATGCCAGGAGCTGCAGGAGGCCAAAGTGATGCAAAGCAAAGCCCATCTCACTTGGTGTTAGTCCAGGAAACAGACCCACAGGAGCCACACACACAACACTCATTTCTTAGAGCCTGATCTCTCATAGTCTGCTGGGGAAGCCAGGCTGCAGCGAGAGAAAACGTTTACCTGTATCCCTTAAAGGGTGCCTCATCCGGTGCTGTGCACCCCTAGTGATTCCCACTCAAGATAAATCTTCCAAAGAGGTCAAAATACAAGAACAGTATATGAAAAAATGCCCAAAGCTTCTACTAGAGGCACTGGGCAAGACATTTTTGTTCCTCAAGTGTCCTTGAACAATGGCCAATACCATCTAGGTTAAAGCAGATTCAATCCATAGAGCAGGAGTTACCTCATTTCCTAGAAATAGAAGGATGCAGGGACTGATTTTCTTCTATAAAATCAAGCTCACAAAACCAGGTAGTTCTGTTATTTTATCTTATTTTTTGTTTTTTGAGACAAGGTCTCACTATATAGTTTAGACTGGCTTTGAATTTGCAGAGATCTTCCTGCCTCAGCCTCCTGAATACTGGGATTACAGGTGTGTGCTGCCACACCTAGCCAAGTTTTATTGTTTTAGATGAATGAGTCAGAGTTTAGGAAGCAAACTCTGCCCTAGAACTATCTAAGTGTTTCCTCAATGTCCCTTTAGAGCCAGTAAGCACCCTTCTGTCAGAATGATGCTCAGAGGTTTATTTCTATTTCCTGCCTTTGGGTCATCCTGACCAGAGGACAACTGTACCATAGCCTCTGATCAGGGTTTCCATTCACACCTGGGCTGTGTTATGTGTTAGATGTGAGACCTTGGGGAAACCACTAAACTCGTATTTCTTACTTTCCCCTTCTATGGAAAGAATCCCTCTCTTTGGTCTGCAGTGGGATTAAACTGTTAAGTATAAGAGGGCAGCACACAGAAGACACTGGACACAGCCGGCCTGCTGTGTCACTGCTGCTACTGTCACCACCAAGCCTTGGGACGTCTGAAAACCTGGTACACACAGATTAGGACACCGGATACTCATCCAGGACAGCTTGTGTCTTTGTGACTGCGCTATGAGTAGGTGACCAAACAGGGAATGTGTTAAATACACCTTACTAACTATAACTGTTGTACCTAGTGAATTGTATTTTTAATATTTTCATTTCATATTGATGATCAGAGAGGTCAGGTGGCCTGGTCAAGTTCGAACAGCTAGGACATTTCACCCACGTCTTCCTTACTTTCCCCAGTACACACTGCGTCAGTTCTTTAAACTACTGTGAAGAATCTGTGATGAATGACCTGCAAATTAGCCTTTACACCGCTTCTGCACATCTAAAGAAATCACCAGCAGAGTAAAAAAAAAGCCACACATTGGGAAAAAATTTTAGCTGCCTGCCCTTCAGACAAAGGTCTTCTATATAAAACATATAAAGAATTTAAAAACATCAACCCCTCCAAATTCAAATACCCAATTCAAAAATAGGCATCTGAGATGAATACACACTTCTCAGATAAAGAAATACAAATGGCAAAGAAATACGTGAAAAAATGTTCAACGTCATTAATCATTTGAGAAATGCAAATTAAAACAACACTGAGATTTTATCTCACCCCAGTAAGAATGGCTATCATTCAGAAATCAACCAATAACAAATGTTGGCGAGGCTGTGGAGAAGTAGGAATTTTTCTCCACTGCTGGGGATGCAGACTGGTGAAACCGCTGTGGAAATCAGTTTGGAGAGTCCTCAGCAAACTAGGTCTAGAGGTCCCATTCAACTCAGCTACTCTCCTTCTGGGTATTTTCCCAGAAGATCTGAAAACATCATATCGTAGCGATATTTGTGCACCCATGTTCATAGCGGCGCAATTTCTAACTGCTAAATTGTGGAAGCAACCCACTGAGGAGTGGATAAAAAAACTGTGGTACTTTTATATAATGGAGTATTACTCAGCTATAAAGAAAGATAAACTTGAGGCTTTTATAGGTAAATCGTCACCACTTAGAGACCATACTCCTAAGTGACATAAATCAGACCTGCATGTGTGAACAATGTATTGTCTCACTAGTATAAGAATCTGAAAGAGTGAATAAAAACTAGGAGGTATGATGGACATTGTGAAATGAAAGGAAAATGCTCAAAAGTAATGGGTAACTGGGGTGTGGGAAAGGAGACAGGAAGAAGGGGAAATTATGTATGTGTGTGTATATACAGGACAGCTAACAGTTGTACTACCATCTTCTATTGCTTTCCTGAAAGGAACAGTTAATGATCACTTGTTTGATCATCATTGCGTGTCTCTGTTTGTTTTCCTGAGAAACCACTTTGAAGATATCAATACGTAATACAGCAAACATTGTTAATTTCCTACCACTTTGTCTGTAACTCTGTATTATTTGTATTGCTCTTATGTTAGTTTGTAAATGGATGTCTGTTTGTTAATGTTTTCTTCCTTTATTTTTAAAATAAATTAAAAAAAAAAAACCAAAAAAAACAAAACAAAATCCCAAGTAAATGACTGACTTGTTTTTTCTCGTGGAAAGTTAGTAAAATAGGGTAAACTTTAAGAAGAATTACAACAAAAACATTTAGGTGTTCCTCAGATACCAAACAGTTAAGCAAGGGATGATATCCACTCAGCCGCAGACATCAAACTTCTATGAAGACATAGGAAAGCTCACCAACGTTCCTTTGGGAAGAGACATCGGAGTGCAAGACAAGTAATGCTACTGTATTGTGGAGATTCCCAAATTCTCGTGCTTGTGCTGAACTCCAACGGCGTATCTATCACCAGAGAAGACAGAATATGCATTAGAGAAGACAGAACATGCACTGTGCTGGACTGGGTGGGGGTGGCATTTGCTGGTTCACAAAATACTGGACCATAATTATTTAGTGACTGTTGTAGAAGAGATCAACATACAAACAGCCACAGGTTTTACGATAACTCACAGGATTTCCACCAAAATATATTAACTCAGATTCTACAACCAGCCAATCCATCCATCCATCCATCCATCCATCCATCCATCCATTCATCCAGGAGTATAGTTTAGATCCTGAATATAACAATCCTAGCTCATGACAAGCCAGGCAACTTTCCTGTATTTGAACCTAACAGGAAAATCCACAAGCCTGAAGACTAGAGGCCGCTCCTGGCCTTGCCTCGGCACTCACTGTGCTGCAGGAGTGTGGGTGTGTTCTCTATGACTCCACATGTAACGGTCTATGCGTAGCTGCAGCACCCAAAGAGTCATGAAGAATGAAAATGTGTTCCACACATGCAAAGTAACACTTAATTTTACGCATGCTGAGTTGCAGTGAATTTAAGTCAAATAGTAGTGTTAATGGAGTCCCACACAGAGCTTACAGTGAAAATATCATCTCCACACCCAAAACCCAGAGCACGTGATGGTGTCAGGACTTGTTGTGAGCAGCTGAAGACTAAGAGAAGCAGGGTGAGGTGACAGGAAGCTGAGGGATCCAGAGTGTAAGTCTCTTGAGACAAAGAAGAAACGTTGCCTGGAAATGTCAGGCACACCAGGGAAAGGCTCTGGCCTGGAAATCTGCACTGCTGGGTCCGAATCCCCTACTCAAACGACAAATTAACTTTAGGACCCTGAAAAACTGCCTAACATCTCTATGCTTTAGCTCTTGCCTGAGAATGGGAAGAAACTATCTACTTTATTGAGTGTCCAGTGTCCCATCTCCGCATGACCAGTGGTGTCTGGTACGTAAGAAGCACTTTCTAGGCTGTATTTAGCATTACTGCATGTAACGTTCTATGTATTTTAAATCCATCACACAAAAGAAATACAGTGATGCCTCAGTTGTTGAACTCAATTCATTCCAAATTTGTGTTCAAACACCAAAAAGTTCAAAAACTGAACAGATTTTCCCCATAAGAAATAATGAAAAATTCGTTCTGAAGCCCTGAAGTTATAAATTCATTTTTCCAACACTTTAATGAATTTCACAGTGATTTATTTTCTTTCTTTCTTTTTGAGACAGGGTTTCATTATGCAGTTCAGGCTGGCTTTGAACTCCACTGTAGCCCGGGCTGCCCTCGCTCGAACTCACAGCGATCCTCTTGCCTCAGCCTGAGAGCTGCGATTACATGCCTGGCCTTGCAGTGATTTCTTTAACTCTGTTGTGGTTTTCAGTTTTCCTCTTAGCTTTACTGCTGATGCCACTAACTTTCTTTGGAGCCATGGTTATATTTTATGCAAATGAAGTGTGAAAAAAGCACAGTGACAAAAGTTTTAATGCACTGACACAAGGACTGTATGCTGTCTAGGCAAGAGCGGTACTTAGACTGCAGTGTCAGCCCTTTGTGTCCATGGCTCACCCTGTACAGGTTTTTTCAAGTCAGATTTTTACTTCAATTACTGAGCACAGTTATGAACACTGAGCCGATTTTTTCTGAACTTTGCCTAGAGCCCTTAGACAACTGAGGTCTCCCTACATAATGGATGAGGAAAAGTATCAGAACAGGAGTTTCAAACAGGACAGTCACTTGTGGATACAGCCAGCCCTTTTATTACACAACCTGACCCTCTCCTGACATCATGTACCTGCAGTATCATGTAAGTTTATAACCCACAATTTCTCATTTGAATTCCAACTACCACCAAAAATTTCACAGCCCCTGAGAGAAAGCAGGGGACCCTAGCACCTTATTCCTTGAGGAGTTTTGACCGCTTGCTCTCTCCCACTATGACCCATCCTTCCTCTCCTATGGAATTGGCACCTCACATGGCCACTGATATCTTAAGCAGTCACTTGCATGGGTTACTCTAGTATTAGTCTACAATTCTGTGCAAAAGTTTAAAAGTAACTGGCCTCCACATCACTTCACAGCCCACATATTACTTGTACTTGGGACCTTTATGAAAGTGAGGAGTGCTGAAATGAGACTGCAGGTCACACTGCTGCAGCTAGGCCTCAGGCGTTACCTGGCTGTTCTGCCGACTGGCCCCGAGGAGGAAGCTGATCATGTGTCTCAGCGCTGAGTGTCGCAGAAGGAGGTCCCCAGCCCTGATACCTTGCTGCCACAAGACACAGAGGACAACAAATCACACTCATAGCTAAACATTTGTTTCAAAAAGACAGCTATGTAAAGACTTTTATGGATTAAATATATTTTAAAATGTTATAGCAAGTACTTTTTTGGGGGGTGTCGGAAATTGAACTCAGGACCTTGCGCTGGCAGATGCTGTACCACTGAGCTATATCCCTGGCCCTAGCAAGTATTTTTAAAATTTAATTTAAATCTGAGCCTCCTACTGCCTCACAATGGCTCCCAAACACACCACCGTTAGTCTGTCTTGTCTGTCTGTGGTGTCGGAGACTGGAACCATAAGCACTCTACCGCTGGGCTTTCATTTTTTATTCTGCAACACCAGGCTGGGCTTGAACTTGGGATCCTCCTGCCTTAGCCTCCCAAGTAGCTGGAATTACAGGCATGCACCAGCGTTCCCCACTTAACCATGTAAACAAGTTAACTGCTATCCATGCAGAAATAAATTTGTCTGCATCAGAATTCTACAAGTACTCTAACTCCCTAATTTAATTTTGTAAGATGAAATACAAAGCTGTATTATACAGCACATATAATAACAAGTCTATAATTTTTCTAAGAATAGAATTTCTTTAGATAATAAATCTGCTGTATGAGGCAAAGATATTAGAAAAAATTTTTTTACCTTTTGGACAAAGGTGTTGAACAGGAAAAAGTACTGAGCACAGTTTTTACAATTTTCTGGGACATCTTTATCCAGAAGAGCAAGTAGTACTTCTAGTAACTGATGAAGGTTTTTTAACTGCTTAGAGGAAAAGAAAATTATACAAAGAAAAAGAACATAGAACAATCATAACAGGATTCCTCTGAAGTAAACCACCATAAGGGCAAAAGGAAATTGATACAACCAGTCTCATATTCAGATGGATTTATGCTTTGAAGAGCAAAAACAGAATGGTCAGTTTTACTATCCAGAGGAAAACTGGTTCTGCAGTAATAACAAAGAGCCTACTTTTGTTTCCTGTTTCCAGTAACTGTACCGCCTAACAGCCCCATCTCCCCAGGGGCAGCTCCCCTCTCTCAGAAAGGCCTGGCGCTCTGGGGAGACGGGCTTCCCACCCCCCACGCTGCCCCTCACATGGCCACAGATGCAGCGCGGAAGAACACAGGCACAGGCAGAGAGGCTGGGACCGAGCCAATGGGGCAGACGGGCAGCGACGGCCTGACGGGGCGGCACGCGGTGCCGCCTCAACTGGGAACTTACTTGGAAGCCCGCGGACGCCTCATGGAAAGCTTTGAAAACCATTTTATTTGTTTAGAAACCATTTTGGTTGTGACACTGCTTCTTCTTTCCCTCCCACCCCAACTGTCTTGATATATGTGCTGCCGAAGCGAGCACCCCAACTGTTTTTTGACAAGGCCCTGGAAATTCATTTGTGAGCTGAACATCAAGACCAGCCTTCCTACTCTTCCTTTCTTTCCTCTGAAGATGGTATGCAAAGACTTGTGCAATACTCCCACCCGTCCTATCGTACCCATTAGGAATCCAGTAAAATTTAGCATTTATACAGCCCTTCATTTTCTGTATGTGAAGTGTAAAGCAGGGGGCAAGAGGCATTTCCACTGGGGGGGATCAACATGAAAACACACGAAGCAGCACGAACTGGGTGTGAAGAGACCTCCTCCAGGCAGTGGCTCTGCCCTTTCGAGCACCTGTCGCCCGCCTTTAGAGGCTGGCAGGCTGCAATGCCGGGGCCCACCTGCAGGGAGACGGCGCTAGCTCTACTTTCTCCTCAGTTTGGGCTGATCCTGGGGAGGACGGGGCACAGTATTGATGAATCTCACAGCAGTGGTATTTAAACCGTGCTAAGCAGCTCCCAAAGACCTGCTTTAGAATATTCTGTGTTCAGGTGACGTTTGAAGAGCGTTTCTGCTATCAAGCTAAAGGAGGACCGTCGCCTTACAGTAACCCTCAACTGCCTGCTTCCTGGAGGCCACAGGTCCTTTTGACCTTCGGCTCACTTCTAGACTGAGTAAAACTCCTGAGCTTGTCCAGTCTAACAGTGCACCCTGGGTCCAGCAATGCCACAGGTACTAAGTACTTGGCATCTAGCACTGAATCTGTATCAACATCCTCCTCAAGGGATCTGCTCAAGATTGTACAGCAAAGCCAACAACTGAATCTGAAGCAGCAATTCATGGAATCTGCATTTAGTTCAATGAGACAAACTACTGCCAGCCAATGCTTGTAAGAAGCCAATTTGTCCTGAAAACATTTTTCAAAGTTTTCCATGTAGTGTCAGCTGTTTGAAACAGCAAACTGGGTAAGTAACTCTGTGTTTGCTAGGACTTCATAACAGATTGACCAATCAGATTTATACTGTACGCCATTTATGGCAGTACGACTTAAAATCTTTGGGGACCAAAGATAGAATACACTCCACAGTTTGTTTTAGTGTGTATATTCGGGACTGTGAACCGGAGAATATGGTGCAGAAGTAGGGTTAGAAAGAAGACGAAGTTCACAGGAACAAAGATGAAGCTTAGGGAATAACAGAGACCCAGGAAGGAACTACTCTGGCCAGCTCCTTAGATGAACGGCACAACTTGGTCGGGCTGCCAACCACAGGTTTAGGTGTGGAAACAGCGCGGGGGAATGAGAACGCCAGGGCAGAGGTGGTGCACAGCGTCCAGACCTGCGTCCAGACTCAAGTCAGCGCGGTTCAGAGACCCCACACTGATTCTCGACAGAGGACTCTGAGCAGGTGCTATGCAAGGAGACCAGATCTTCTTGCCTGGACCGTGAGACGGGTCCGAACGCTTTTCGCAGGCATGTTTTACAAAGCAGTTCACAGGAGGCGCGCTGTACGTGACAGCATGCCCTGACTAATATTAGGCTCTCTTTCAAATTACGTGCAATCATGAACACCTAGCAGGAGTAGAATGTGTCATAAAATTACAAAAATGAGACTGACCTTATCCTGATAAAACAAGGCACTGTCTAAGGTTTTCTCCAGAATGGTGGCCACAGCAACTCGTACTTCTCTCACACTGCATTCCAACAAGAAAATCCTACAACAAAGGAGAAATACGATCCGAAGGAAGAAAGCGACAGCACCCCGTAACCCCGACCTGCCAGTCAAGCGGCACCGTGCCGCAGAGGTGCGAGCTCGCGTCTCCAGAGCGCATCGGTGCTCACTCAAAGGCAAGGGGGCTCAGGGGCCCCTCCCTCCACTCAGCCTCACTAGTGCTGCGTGAGCCAGGTGGACGAGGCGCGGTTCAGACCCACTGGCCTCTGCTTAGCAAAGGCGGAACATTCTATGCTCACAGGCAGCGCTGCAGACCAGAGGACACAGAGGTGCAGGTTACAGGGAATTCCACCTCCTCACCCCCAAAACGGGAATAAAGAAAGGGGTGGTGAGCAAAGCGGTCTCAACACAACTGCAAGAGTCTTAAGAGACACAAACTACAGGCCAGTGTAGACCTCACTGGATCCCCTACCCGTACAAACCTGAGGGTAAAATGATCATCTCTGAGATGTCTGGGAATAAGATGATATAAGGAATTACTCATTTTGTCTGGTACGATAATGATAAATTGCTTATGTAGTTTTAAAAACTTTACTTGACAGAACACATGCTGAAAATTTTATAGTGAATCTTACACATGATGAAATTTAATTTAAAATAGAACAGGAAAGTGCATTATGTGTGTGTTTTTGTATGTGAGAGAACAGGGCAAGAACAGCAAAATGTTGGCAACCTGAGCGTGGGAGCGGGTACAGGAGAATTCACTGTTCTGTCTAGTTTTGTATACATTTAAAAATTTCCACAAGTAAACGTTCTTCCCAGGTGTAAAAGTGGTGGTAGGTGCTTATAATCCCAGCTACTTGGGAGGCTGAGGCAGGAGGATCCGAAGTTCAAGACCAGCACTAGGAACTGAGAACTTGCTTCAAAATAAACTCAGTGGTAGAGTGTGAGGCCCTGGTTTCACCCCAATGCAGGTGGGGGATGTGTGTCAAGTACCCTTCACATTAGTAATTTTAGTCTCTTCAGATCAACTGGTAAGCAACTTTTAATTTTTTACAATTAAAACATTTTAACAACTGCTTAAAACCAGGAGTACATTGAGGTGCTGGTGTAACAGACAGCAGCACCCTCTTCTTCCTCCTTTTGGTGGTACTGGGGAACAAACCCAGGGCCCTCCTAACACTAAGCTACACCCCTCGCCCTTTTATTTTCTGAGGCAGGGTCTTGTGATCCTCCTGCCTCACTCTTCCTCAGCACTGAGAGACAGGCGTGAGCCCCTGTGCCAGGCTCCCCGCTCATTTTCAGAGTTATTAAAATAGTAGTACAGTTTGAGTATCTTTAATCCAAAATGCAACAAAATCTGAAATATTCTGAGTGGCAACTTGTGTGAGAAGGCCTGCATGTGCAGAGATTCATTCTGAGAGGACAGAGAACATTTCCTTCATAATCCCAGGAGGGAAGCGGAGGCTGGGCGTAGACTTGCAGATGTGTGGACTTTAGGACAGGGGTCATCGGGTGATCTACTCTCTCAGCGCAGCCTGAGGCCTGGTCATTACAAATAAGTGGGACGAGTTAACACAAGGACTGAATGCAAAGGCAGAGAGGACAGAGCACCACCTCACCAACACTGGAGGTGCTCGCCATGCTCAACTCAGTACAGAAAAGCGACGTTGGCGGAATGATGACTGACAGTAAAGTGAGCACATGCGGTGTCTGGAGCATTGTGAATTCTAGAAAATTAGTTTTAAAATCACAGGTATATGGGTAAAGTACTATTAGGTAATGCACTTTTAGTAGATGTTTGAACAGTAACTTTCAGTCAGAATTCAAACACAGACAATAAGTGGACAGTGTGGTAAGCCCTGAGTCCCTATTCATACCTGTCACTACTGAGAGTCCCCAGGAGGACAGGCATCCTCCTGTGAGCCACAGCCAGACTCACCCCTGTGCACACTGGGCCATCTGCCTCATACATTCTCCTTGCATGCACTGAAAGTGACCTGAGTAATCCCCACCGCTGCAGTGAAGAGAGCTGGGAATGGATCTCAATCAGAAAGATAGCGTCAAGGCGAGACTCTTCCAAATCATAGGAAAAGAGACTTCTTTTAAGTAAAAGATCTTGGTACTTACTTTATCAATTCTCGTCCTTCAGAACTAATGAAGTATTCAACAAGCCACTGGCAAGCATCCAAACTTTTTGAGAGTAATGCTTCGATGGTAGCAATCCATTCTTCAGTGTCCACCCTTTTTACAAAGCAAAGAGCAATGTTAGGGCCCAGCAAATGACCTCACGGTGCCCACCCATCTGTCTGCCTGTCCATCTGCCCAATGAGCTATGGTGGGCAGGCTGGACAGTGAGCTAAATATCCACTGATGATCCACTTCCATGGCTCAGTACCCGCAAGTCGGTTCCCTCCATCCTTTGAGGGTTACCCGGGTGACTGTTCTCTTTCCCCCAGTCCCCAAACATGTATAAAGCTTAAATTCTGGACTTCAGTTTTTAACTCTACATCTTCATCAAACAATTTTTATCGGAAAAAAAGCCTGATTTATAGCATTTTGTTTGGCACAATTAATGTTCACATGCAGAATAGCTTACATCAACATTTTTATAAAGTATTGCTACAACTGTTAATGTCATGCTTTATGGAATATAAATATTTAGGCAGAAAAAAGTGACATGACTATATTATTCATGACCTATTATGACTCTGGAGTCCCTCAGTGCTCAAAAATGGCAAGAAATAGTGTGCAATGTGTAGACATCACATGCAGATTTCATGAATAAAAAGTACTCAGGTAAACTCCCCTAGGTAATCCTATGCAGACAATAAAGGAAAGGAGCACATTCTGTCTTCTTTTTCAGTGAAGTAATAAAGCCAGATCACACATAAAAATGACGCCGCTAATGTATTAGTGTTCTTCTCAAGAGTGTGAATACAAACTCTTTCCCTAAGCCTTGTCTGCAACCCACGGACCAGGGAGAAAAGACTAAGAACTCAGCGACCTACAGGGAAGCTCCTAGACTCCTCAGCCTGTCTCACCCTAGGTACATCTCACAAAGCACTGCTCAGCTCTCTTCATCTGTCATTCATTGACTCACAGAACAATCACTTACCCAGAACCTGCGAGCCAGGCGCTGGAGATAAAAGCCAGTGATGAGTTAAGATGCAGTCGGTGTACATCACTAAATGCGCTCCAGGTCAAAACCCCTTGGATCTCCTACTACACAAACCCCAGGCTCCCTCCTCTGGCACTCAGGGTGCTTCGCAATTCCAAAGCAGATATTCGGGCTCAGCTCATGGAGCCCCTTACAAGTACTACAAAACTGCAGCTCTAGTCATTCACGGTCCCTGAGGCATGTCTTCAGGGGCTACTCAGGCTCCTCCTTTGCTTCTGGAAGGATCTTTCTACGTTTCTCCATTTTTGCCTTTTAAAATCCTCAGGAAACACCAATGCTTTCCTTTAAAGTTACCCTAGCCCCCACATGTGCATATGCTTTGTATACTTCCCAAAGATGTACTAATTTATGCCTTGCATCAGTTATTTCTTGTTTTCACATACCCTTCCCATTAGATTAAAGATTTCTTAGAGACCCTATCTCGGCCACCTCACTATACAGTCACCTTTAAAGTATTTTTAAGGGCTAGGGATGTAGCTCAGCATTGCAGCACCTGCCTGGAAAGTGTGAGGCCCTGATTTCGATTCCAGGTATGAAGAAAAAAAGTTTTTTTTTTAAAGCTGAATTTGTAAATTGTCTCTTTTGTCACAACAAACTGCTAAAACATACCGGAGTTTCTTCTTTGTCCGAAGGTAAGTTTGGAAAAGGAACTGAATGGCGAGTTGCAAGCTCACCTTTGCCATGCAAGGGTAATACGGATGCTTTAATTTAGTCTGAGAGAAAAAAGAAGGCATTTTTTTTCATAAAAGCTTTATAGATTATTTACTGACTAATGACACACATAGTACAATTAAATAATAAGGAAAATCTGGCCACTTCATGATAGAAAATATTTCATTTCAATTTTTAGAATACTTAAGGTATCCTCTTCAATTTTAAATAAAGTAGCAAAATAGAGCCTGTAAGCCACAGGATGTTAAGTAATCAAGAAACTAGAAACAAATTTCCCCCCTTTCGGCAGATTGTAATAATGGTACTCAAGAAAGAAGTACTTCAAAGTAAATCTTGAGTTTAACATGTGATTAAAAATTAGAAAAAACTCTTTACAAAGCTCAGTATCCACTGATATGAACCTACAGCTGTTCATTCTCATAGCCATTCCTGGATTCTTTACAAAACCTAAACAAGGGCACTTAAAAATGTAGCTGTGGCTCAGATTACCAGACATACACATGCATAACTGACCAAAATATAAAAAAATTTAAGCATTAACTATTCCTTTCAATAAACCACCAGACATCAGCAGTACAGTTATCCCAGCTAGCCTTCTATATACATATATAAATGTGTTTTGCCTTCCTTCTTTCCCTCATCCCAGTTGTTCCTTTCTTTGAGCAGTTTCTTTCCCTTTCACAACATCTGTTGTAGGTTTTGGGTTTTATTTATTCTTTCAGGTTCTTACATGTGTAGGGAGACAATATGATGTTTACATATGTGGGTTTGCTTTATTTCACCTATGAGTATGGTCTCTAGTTGCATCCATTTACCTATAAAAGCCTCGAGTTTATCTTTTTTTATGCTGAGTAATACTCTATTATATAAAAATACCACATATCTTTTATCCATTCCTCAGCTGATGGGCATTTGGGTTGTTTCCAAGAATAAAATAATATATAATGTAACAACTGTTGGTGAATTTCTACCATCCTGCCTTGTGAAACTCTGGATTGTCTCTCATTTTTTTAAATTTATTTTTTTATTGTCTTTAATGGTTTGATGAATCTTCCATTCTTACGTCTGGTAATCTAAGCAACTTTGTTGAAGATAACAATATGTAATATAACTATTACTGTTAATTCCGATCATTTCACTTTAAAACCCTGTATCATTTTTAACATTCTCACTTTGTTTTGTTTATGTCTGTGATGTTGGTAGTTTGCTATTTTTTTTTAATCTATTCTCTTTAAAAAAAAAAAAAAAAAAACTAGTGAAAAGCTAAAAGCTTTCTCTCCAGTGTCAGAAACAAGGTTCCAACCAGACCACTCCTGTACACACACACACACACACACACACACACACACACACACACACACAAAAATAAAAGTACATCAGGAGGAAACTCACAGCCCCTGACAACCTGTAGGATCCGACAGCCTGAGTGTTGCCTGCACTTCTGTATCGCGCGGTAAGTGACACAACTCATGGGGAGCTTTTGCATTTAACCTGAATGCTAAATGCTAACAGCTAAGTGGGAGGGTGTCACTGGATGCGCTAGCTGAAAGCCTCATCTTTAAAGTAACAGTCCAGTCCAGTCCAGGTGTGGTGGTGCACGCCTGTAATACCAGCACTTGGGAGACTGAGGCAAGAGGATTGTTACTAGGTTCAAGGCCTGCCTGGGCTGCATAGAGGGTTCAAGACTAGCCTGAACTACACAGCAAAGACCCTGTCTCAAAGAAAAAAAAAAGTAACAATACAATCAACTACTTACAGCATTCAATGAAGCTAAAGACAAAACAAAACTGAAATAATCACTACTGTACACATCTCTGTTTTTCATAAACTTGAGGTTTTCATCTCTCACCATCTAGAAAAGAAAATTAGCAATGATTTTTGAGAAACAAGGTAAAACAGTATATGTACTTTTACTAAAATGTTGAGGAAAAGAGGTTTGTAAACCTGAATAATAGGTAATAATTTCCTTTAAGCATTGAATTTTTTTTTTTAATTTTATTTTAAAGACAAAAGAATGGAGACATATGAACCAGAAAAGCCATAAACAATACAGAAAATACAAAGTTATACAGAATATAGCAGGGAATTAGCACTGGATGTTGTATTACATAGTTATCTTCACATTAGTTAACACAAAAACATTAAAAGAAATACCAAATTATAGAGAAGATAGTAGGGAATTTGCACTGGATGCTGTATAATATAAAGTTATCTTCACTTGTGTTAATGCAAAAACGATTGAGGAAATACAGAATTATAGAGAACATGGAAGGGAATTAGCTCTGGATGCTGTCCTACGTAATGTTACCTTCACCTTTGTAACTTCTCAGTTACACAGATGATGGCCCATTTGATCATTCAATTTTCTCCTCCCTCATCTCCATTGCCCTACCACTTAATCAGTCATCTTCCCTGTGATAATAACTGTACTCCTGGGTCTATCTATACCCCTGGACTCTCGCCTTGGGAAGAGATACAGCTGCCTCAGACTGTACTATAACATACATGGGTGCATACAAACTGCCACGGTTGGAGGTGGGAAAGCACATATTAAGCATTGAATTTTGAAAAAGTGAAAGAGAAACATCTTCCTTTCAAATGTAACAAGTTGTAGAAAGGTGAACAATCGTTGAGTAAGAAACCCTTTCACCACATGTAGGAAAGGCGCCATGTGAAGGGTAAGGCATCCAAACCTGACATTCAGGGACCAACATGTACATCTAAACTGTGCCAGTAACACAGAAGAGCGGAAATGAAAACATGACAGCGGGGCCTCCCCAACCATCTGAGACTCCGCCTCCCTGCGTGCAGTGGCCCAAGTTTCTTTCTTAATGAAAGATTGTACATTTATTTCAAATTCTCCGGTTCTGGCTATTTAGCTTTTGGTTACTTAGTGAATATAAATCCTTGCTTTGTGATACTGTCAAGCCATCCCCGCTTTTCTGAGCCTCAGGTTTTCCATCTGAAAAGTCAGAGTAAAACTCGCTACTCTACAAATCTTTTAAGAATTAGTTTTATTTAAAAATCTGTACCATAGAGCAACTATGAAAAAAATACTGGTCACCACTGTCAGAGTAGCTTTATGTAAAGACTATGATCATTAACTTGATTTTCTCTCCAGACTGAAATAAGCTGCCTTCCACTGGCTGTGGCACTCACTCCGTGGCCACTGTGACGTGGCACAAAAGCCTGGTAAAACCAGTGGGGTTGAGAAGCTGGTGCAGGAGGTACAGTGAATTGAGGAGACAGCCAGGAAACTCTAGACCTACACAGATTATCCGTAGGTCTTTCCTCCTTAGAGCTGTTTCTGTAGTTCTTACCTGGTATATTCGAGCTGGCATTTTCTCCACAAACAGTCCTTTCTTCTCACCCTTTTTAACCAGCTTGGTCAAAATAGAAAGCCGGTCATTGTTAGGCCGATGAGGTCGAGGAGATGACTGAGGTGAAATCTCTGGTGAAGACGGAGCTGACCTGAGAGATGGAATCAGAAAGTTGTCTAGGATTAAGTGATAGTTGCTGTAGTTAGTAACTAAACCTGGCCAACTCATTCAGAGGGTTCTAAAATTATACATAAATCGTATACTTTCCCAATCCCAAATATTATACAAAGCAAATTCATTGACAAGAGAACCTCAGAAAAACAACTTTCGGACTGTTGACACAGTAATATGCTTTGGACATAAAGTGTAATCAATATATGTTGTCAAAATGTTTTAAAAATCTCAATTCTGGAATGAAATAACATGAATGTTTCTAAACACAAAATAACTTTTTACTAAGAAATAATGTCCAGGGAGCAATATAAATGAAAAAGGATTATTTACTTTCTTTTAGAATGCTTTCCAGAATTTTTCCCTAGCTTAGCTAATTCTATTTATACCCGAGTAAATGACATAGAGGGAACTTACAGAGAGAGATCTTCAGCTTCCTGCCTTACAACACTGACTCGACTTTTCTTTGGCAATACTGGAGAGTTCTGATCAGATACCCTTTGGTAGAAGAGCATATAGGCATTCCAGTATCTTCGACGCACATCAGTGTACGGGTTTGCTGTTTTATGGTAAGAGAGTAAGAAATAAGTCTTTGTAAATAAAGAAAGTTTTCTTGACAATCTAAAACCAACAGCCCATAAACCCAGCAAAGAATTACATACTAAATTTGTTAAATACGAAGTATAAGTAAAATATGGTTCTTTTCAGAGTACTGTTTAGAATGGAAGGCAGGGTTACTCCAGTTCTTGTGCTGGAATTAGATCACTTCCTGGGAGTTAAGATGGGACAGCAAGTAAGGGAAGGAGGCAAATCCCCAGGGGAATCCAAATAGGCAGAAGAAGCAAAATGTAAGAGTATGTTCTGTGATATAATCCCAGCACTTGGGAGGCTGAGGCAGGAGGATCGTTGTGAGTTCAAGACCAGCCTGGGCTACAAAGTGAGCTCAAGGCCAGCCTGAACTGCATAGTGAGACCTTATCTCAAGAAGACCAAAAAAGCCAAAACAAAACAAACAAACAAACAAACAAAACCAAAATAACTCCAACAATAACAAAAATGTTCTGTGAAATAGGATGGGATCACAATTGCCCTTACTTAATCATTTCTGCAAAGATAGCAACATCAAAGCCAGTTTTGGTCATTTTGCGAAACCCAGCCCTTAAGGGATCTATTAGGTACTCTGTATGACCACATGGAATGCAGTGAAGTCTAACACAGTACACCTAATACAAGCAGAATTTTAGCACTGCCCCTCAAAGATTTCCAAATCAGGCTTCAGCAATGCAGAGGTCTCTGAAAAACATTTTTTCCAAAGAATAAATTCGGACTGGCCTTTGTGATGTCCTCATACCCCTTCCCTCCTCAGGGCAGGTTAGGAAAGGAAAGACACTACACTGCTTAATACATATGGTGTTAAAAGCACAGTTGTTAGAACTGCCTTTTCTAACTCATCTATTTCTATATAAGTAAAAAGGAAATCTAGAAACTATAGCGGGCAACTACTTCTTCTGAAACTATCTTTAGGGGTAAAATTCTTGTTTATCAGGGTTTTTTGACATTATCTTATCCTTGTCACTCCAAATCCCATTATGTGAAAACATTTTTTAGAAGTAGCTTCAATGTTTTTCCGTTTCTAATTTCTACACGAATTCTTTTAAAACAGGTTTTAAAATTAATTGTTTTATTAGTGTTCTAGCTATGCAGACTGGGGCTTCGCTGCCCGCCCTCCTCCCCCACCACCCTGCGGCCGGAACATTTTCATCCTGGCTAAGAGTCCATGGCTCTGCAGACAGAATTGCTGTATTGTAGAAGGAATAAAATGTATTTTTACACAAAGGATGGTGTTTCCAACTTGACAGAAAACTGTATACTAAAAATTAGTGGAAAATATCCAATTGTAAATACTTACTTTGATCATAAACTTTTGGTCTATATTCTCCTCCAAAGCATTCGTACTCCAGGGTCTCATCATTTAGGTCAAATTCCTCAATAACTGTGTCATTAAACTTATACCACTTTCCTTTTCCACACCCCCTAGGGCCCAGAGAGCAGACATGTAAGGTAAAAACGAGGCACCCCTCACACGCTCATCTGTATGTATCATCTACATCCAAAGCAAGTAGTTAGCATTTGAAAATATCTAAGAAAAATGTAGCAATAGCAGTTTTAGTTTCTAAAACAAGTTCTCAAACTGAAGAACTAGAAACAGTTCCAGAAAGCTTTAAAAAGTGAAAATGAAGACCGAAGACTAAAGCACCCCTGCATGAGCGGGGAAAGTTCGGTGGGGCAAAGAGAGCAGGGGACTCGGCCGGTAGGTAAGACAGACAGCGAGGGCTGCCTGGAGAAGCCCTTACCGCCTGTCCTTAATGAAAGAATAGTAGTGGCCCGCATGTGCCTGCCCACTGTGTACAATGACACCGACAAGCTCATAGTTTTCTGTGAGGGCAACTTTCTTCCGTGGGGATCCTCCACCTCCCTGATCCGTATTTCGACTGTTTTCACCGACTTCCGAGGATGAATCTTGGCGAGCCATTCCTGAAACTGTATAGGGCTCCATGTTTAGCACCCAGGGAAACTGCGAAAGGAAAAGAACCATTGTAGTGTTGATTAGGAACACACACTGCATACCCAATCCAGTCAGACACTTTAAAGGCTGTTTTCTTAGTTTGATGAACACCCTCCCATTCAAGTGTAACGTCTCAGACAGGCCGAGTGCAGCAAGTGCAAGCAGGCATTACTCTGCATGTTACAGAAAGCACTGCCCTTCACAGCCACACTAGGGCGGCTTCCCAAAGGAGACGCTCCCCGTCAGGACTCCTAGCTGCTCAAGACAATGGCTGTGAGCTCCCAGCGATGCCGGTCGTGGGGCAGACAGTGTGAAAACAAGAAATGGAGGAGGAAGCGAGGGCACGATGGGAGAAACTCCAGGAAGGAAAGGTCACCCTTATCTGTTCATCATATTTAATGGAGCGTCCACTCTCCCAGTCAAATCCAAATCTCATCAGGTGAATGACCAAGACACTCGGTAAAGACTTGATGCAGGTCCTTTTCACTGTTATTCTCTAAAGAAAAGCAAAAACCAATTATGCTGATGGAGAAAACAGAACAGCAAATAAGTAGCAAAAAGACCTTTTCCATTCACATAAAACAAGTAATGATCCCATCTAATAGAAGTGGCAACAGAACCTTAATATTGATTTTACATAAAACAAAGACATAATACAAGAATAACAAATTAGTCTTGTTTTTCTTTTTCTTTTTTAAGACAAGGTCTCACTATGTAGATCAGGTTGGCCTTGAACTCATCTTTTTTTTCCTGGAGACAGGGTCTCACTGTGTAGTTCACGTTGCCTTGGAATTCACAACAATCCTCCCGCCTTGGCCTCTGAATGCTGGGATTACAAGCGTGCACCATTACACCTGGGCAATCTTGTTTTTTATAATAGGCAGATGTAATACCTTTTCTTTACACTTTTCACAGTAGTATGCATTACTTCCTTCTAGAACTTCTCCTCTAACAAACTGGTCCAAAGAAATTTCCAGACTCTGACAAGAAGTAACTCCTAGATTGAGTGCCATGAAAGCTTCCTCACGCTCATATCTGATTAGGAAATGAGAGAAAATCTATAAATGTAAATTCTTGAAACTACTATGACACATGAACCTGATCAGAAATACATACACAATCATGAAATCAATGCATACTGTCACTTTTTAAAAGTAAACTTCCAAATAAAATCACCAAATTGCGATAATTTAAAATTGCAAGTATTTTCTTAGGGCCACAAAAAAATTCTGAAAATAGAAACCAGACATTAAATTTAATTCGTGAAACATTTATAAATCCGTTGAGAGATATAGCAACAAATGCAAAATTCGTAACATTATAGTATAACATTTGAAAATAATGATAGTTTTTGTCCCCCCACTGCCAAGTACCAAACCCAGGGCCCTGTGTATGCTGGACAAGTGCTTTACCACTGTGCTACCCAGCTCTGACAATCATTTCTCACGTATCAGTGACACTTCACTAACCTGTGAGGACAGTCTTTACAGATCTTCTGATCAGAATAGATGCCCTGAAAAGTATTCTTAAAAATTTGATCTCTCCCCATTTTCTGTTGGAATAAAAAAATTAACATTTGCATCAATGCCCCTAAAACTTACAGGGTATGTCACATCCAAGATAAAACATAGACTTCAATTTAACTGCCAAAATAAAAGGGGCCATTGTGGTAGCTTCACCTGGGAACAAATGGAAGGCTAGTAACCATCAGACCAGTGTCTGAGCAGTGCAGTCAGAGGAGGAAAGCTGGTCATTCAGGGCAGATGACAAGGACTACATCTTCCCAAACGCTCCTTCCCGTGTCAAAAGTACCAATTTCACAGCAACTCTATAATCTTTTCTTTATTCTTGTGGACAGCATGCTATAAATTTGTAAATTATTTCAAAGAAAAGAAATGGATAAATTGTGCCTATTGATGACAAACTAGTGCTGGCACTGACACAGGCAATCTCAGAAGTCAAACCACCGAAGGAGTCCGTGACATTTCACTGGGGAGAAGTAGGAAGCTCTTGGTGTAAGTATCACTATGAATAAATTTTTGATCTGGTCCCGGTTCCATGTTGCCAGAGGTCCTCTGTCTGCAAGGACCATCAGTTCACTGGGGCTGCGGCATTCCCGCGAGGCCGACCCGCCAGGTGGTTCAGCAGTGGTACAGCAAGGGGTGCGCAGTGAGAGCATGCAAGTACAAGTGGTTGTTACTATGGAGTAGAGATTAAGAATTACATATTTATTGTGTGTTACATAAATTAAGAAGTGGGTAATTCCAGCGATCTGTATGTTCTGATGTTTAAACTGTAGCTGTGATGTTGAAGATTATAAATTTCTAACTTGTCAGTTTCATACTAATTGCCAATCCTGAGGCATTGTCCTCACACTGTAACTTGAGTCTGGGGATTAGAAGGAAGGTAAGACTTATACCTTGAGGTACTCATCCATCTGATCAATGAGACTAGTAAAGAATTCATATGCATCCTGCTGCTCTCTCACATAGAGTTCTTTGTTCCACATCTTGAAAATCTACGCAAGAAGAATTAAATGTATTTTTAAAGAGAAAACAGTAATTTCTGAATATAGTAGAAAAGGAATGTAAAAAGCACTGAAATGCTTCTAAAAACCAAATTCACTACTAGTATGTAGTTTTTACTGGAATGAGACAAGCTTAAATTCAGTCATCTATTCCTCTGGCCCTTGGAATCATGGAGGTACAGGGTTACCCAGAGGCAGGTACAGGGTTAGACCTAAAGCTGCAGAGCAGAGGCTTGTCTCTTATAAACTAACCCCTCACCACTGTGCTCAAGCAAAGCAATGTTCAAAAGCAGTGCTCTCTACTTAAAGCATTAGTGAAAAGGGCCTGCCTTTAGAGGAATGATTTGAACAAATATTTCAAAGACCTACAATATCAAGAGAAACAGTCAAAATAATTAAGATTAACAAATCCCTAGGAATTATAAACTGACTACTCAACATTCTAATCATTTGAAATCAAGTGCCAATTTGAATAAGAACTGTGTACCCCATTTTTAGTAAGTTCTTAGCAAGGGGACTAACAGAGTTAGCAAAGGTAAAAAACCATTATCAATTGGGGGAAAATGTAGCCAAACCCCAAATATCTAATATCTTTAAATCTACCAATAATTACTGGGAGAAATACCTTCCAAAAATTCTCAGGCACATAATACTGCAGCTTGCTTTCCATCAAGTGCCCAAAGAGAGACTGTACTTGGTAAAACACACTGTCGTCAGGATTGTCTGTGTCATCATCCACTGACAGCAGTGACTACGAAGAAAAGAAAGGCATCAAATTAGAAATATTTAACTGCATCATAGGAAACCTGACATATGTACACAGGAGAGCCACACTGTTTCAGAAAGCTATGTATGGTTGGATACGATCATAATTCTGCATGTATTTAGCTTGAATACTTTCTAGCTGGTATTATAATGAATCATCTCTATGTGATTAGGAAAAACTGGGACTAGTAATTCTAGATCTCTATAAGTACAGTATACATGGAACACTATTAAAATACTGCCTGCCATACCATAAGCTGTTATAAGGCACTGATGATACAGCCTATATATTTCGAAATACTAAAAATGTTAGTACAGTAATTTTATAGAATAGAATGTGAGAATTCTCATGGAGTTAAAAAAAAATCACATTAGGTCAAGACATTAAAACATCCAATTTATAAAAATTTATAAAAAAATTTAAAACATCAATGTTGTGATTACGAACATTCAATCCCCATTTATATCTTGTTTTTCCAGACCCAAGAAGTAATAAATCAGTATGTAACGATTTTTAGGCAAAGCACACATTATTTCTCATGCCAGACAAGCCTGAAGAAGGCAATCACCTCGGGGAGCCCAGGCTGCATATACAGCTGCTGGAAGACAGCATTCATGTAACAAGTTGCACCGCCGTTCCTCAGCCCCACAAACCCTGAACTGGACCTGCTGTCCACGGGAGGCAGGTACTGGAAAAGAGAAACGTAGGGAAAAGAGTTAATACCTCAGCCATAGGCACATTTCTAGTACAGTTACTCAAGATATCTAAGAGGAAAAAGAGATACAGATTTAACCACCCAATATGTTATGAAATGTGGTCACTATGTACCTGTCTGCAGCTCTAACACGAGAGAGGACTACTATTCTCAATGCGCACATGGCAGGTGTGTGTGTTTATTCACTCACGCAGTCATGAACATAGTCAGCTGCCATTCAACACGTCTGTATCAAGGGATGACTTACTCTGGGCACCGTGCTAGGAATGCACAAGAACACCAATGTGCACGGTGCATGAACTCAAGGAGCTTACAGGATGAAAGGGCAAGACATTAATCAAGCAAACAGACTATATTAATAACTGAGGCATTCTAGGGGAAAAAAAAACAGTCACACGAAGAGTTTGTCATGAGTAATCCTGCAGTAGAGATAGATGGTCAATGAAGGTTCAGTTTATTTTCTTCCTTTAGAGAAGGTAATATTCCTCTATTACGTTTCTTCTAATAAGCTAACAAACGAACATGTAAACACTTACATTTCACTTGTAAATGTTCTGAAATACTGTAGATCTGAATACAACGCTTTTCTGGGTAAGAAAAAAATCCAGAAAAGGCATCTTGGCTAAGTTCAATGTGGCACCTCTCCAGGTGGAAAAGGGCATTGTAACGACACGCTGAAATGTGATCACAACAGGGGCTCAGGTCTCACGCCAGACTATAACAATCGTGTCACCTGCGCACGTCGAGTACAGCACCTGTACCCATGGAACAACTAGCCAGCAAAAGCCTGCAGGTTCGGTAATGTTAAATGAATCAGACAAGCTTCAATAGTGCATCGTTTCTCTTATATGTGAAACCTTCAGTATAAATAAATTAAAAGAGAACAATAAAAGACAACAGGAAACAGGGAGATATGCTAATGTGTTCCAGACTCCATAGCCCCGCTCATACTCTTCTCACTGCTGGAATGGAATGACTTTCCCACTCTGCTTCAATAGACTGAATAGTCTTCGATCTCTATTTCAAGTTTCAACTTCTCTTAAGCTTTGTAAGATACCATCCCCAGTGGGGAGGTGCCCCTGTTAGTACAGCTGCATTCAGGACAGGACTTTGTCTTATACTGTGTCACATCATACTGATATGATCTGCTAATGGGTCTGTCTTTTCCACTACAGATACTCTTACCTTCTTAAGGACTGGGATCACCTTTTCATTTTTGAGCTCCAAAGGCCTGATACACTTCTGAGCATATGGTAAACTATAATCTTTTGTTGAATTCAAGGGAACATGAAATGTGTTGTGACAGCATGGCTCTCTGCCAGCATAATGATACTTTCAAAAACAGGTTGGTATGGTACTTTCCAGTGAGAAATACTATTGACCAATTTGAAAATCTCTCTCCTTTTAAAAGAGTAACATATCATTATATACCAGAATGTATCAGTGTGAGAATAGAGCTTATAGTTGATCTAACATGTTCACACAGTAAGCAAAACAATATGACTTTCTTTGTTGCTAAGAGAATGCAATCTTAAAATTATACATTAAAAAAAAAAAAGTTAAGCACATCACGGCCTAGAAAACTTACATCAAACTCCTTGGTAAGAGCAGGGTCAGGTTGATGATGCATAGAAAGTAGTTCTTTTGTAATAATCTGAAGATTTGAAGGTGAACTATCAGCCAGCATTACAAGGACTTCATAAGCTGCCAACCGGCTATTCACTGTACTACATCTAAAAACAAAAGGCACAAGTCAATTTCAACAATGACTATAATCTGCTCAAACTTCTAATTAATTTTTTTCACTTTAAAACAAAATTTTAAAACCTTCTAATTAAATCAAATCAACATTTGAAATGAAAATATAAGAACTGAAAGTCCTCAGACATAGTTAGGTCAACTCTAAGCTAGAAATTCAATAATTTAGAGGTCATGAATACAAGCAGGGATAAATGTAGTTTACAGTTAAGTAGTTCCTTGGCTTGAAAATTAAGTAGTAAAATTCTTTCACTTATGACTCCATAGTGATCTTATCTAAGGAATGAATCAAGAATGAGGAGAAAGAGTTTGAGAACTTTGTAATAAACACAACAGGGGAAATGACTATCTTCTAATCAAAATAGGAAAGAAGAAAGACTTTTTGTAGCTATCTTCTTAAAATTTGAGTGAATGGCCGAAAAAGAAAGCTATGCAATCAGATTAGGTGCTCACAAACAGTTTATGTGCTTGAAGATCAAAAACTGTCAAGGACATGAGTTAACTTTCTACTCTGCTGAAAAGACAGAATTATATAGCTTGTCAAATCAACTTATTTCAAGTAACATAAAAGATAACTAGCATCCTGCAAGAAACCAGATTTCCTATATTGCCCGCCTTCAGGCATGGATTGTATTCCTTAGCAAGCTGTGCCAACCTCTCATTAGAAGGGGAACACAGGGTAGGAAGGCACACTGAAGAGAGGATACCCTGTCTCTGAGCGAAGTCACATAGGCAGTGTGGAGGTGGTTAAGGGGGGCTGGGGCTCCTGGATAAGCACTGCACTGGGCAATGAGGACCACGGCCATGGAGCCAACACTGCCCTCTGCTTCTTGTCTAGACTTATGGACTGAAAAGGACAGGTAAGACATGAGCAGAGAGGTACCACACACATACAGGCTAAAGAAGTTCTATTATTGTAATATAAGAGAGCAGCATTTCTAAAAAGAATCTTATGTATTTTAAAGCAATTTTCTTTGTGTTAAGCTTTCAGCCAGAAATGGTTGGAAGACACTGTGGTAAGCGAACATCATTCAGCACAGTGGAAAAGGCTGAAACAAAATGTTTCCTTTTCTAGTCAAGGCACTGTACATGATCTAGGGAATAAGGCAGGCGTGCTGACACATGCCTTCAAAACCAGCACTCTGGGAGGCCAAGGCAGGAAGATCGCAAGTTGAAGCGCAGCCTAGGCTACTTAGCAACTTATTTAGATCCTCTCAAAATAAAAAAAATAAAGAAATAAGGGTATGGAGTTGTAGCTTAGCGTGAAGAGCCTAGGTTCAATGTCTAATCCCACAAACAATAACAAAAATAAAACAAAATAAAAACATACATTGTATCAAAGTATTATTTTAAAGGGCAGGATTCATCAGTACAAAGTTTACTAAAATTGAAGTTTTTAAAATGTTCACTGAAAATCAAAATACTCATGTATTTCTACTGCTTTGATTAAAGATGCTCATGAATCAGGCTTTCTAAAACAAGACTGGGGCAGGAATGAGGACTGGAGGATAATCCAAGAGTTCTAATGAAGCCCCTCCCCAAACAAATTTAATAGTCTATATAAAGAAATATTTACACATGGTAAACATTGCTTATTATGCCACACTCATATAAATACTGAAATTATACAAGAACTTTTTTTCACTGTAAATACTAAATCCTGAGTTTCTTCAATATTACTCAATTAACTCTGGTTTTCAAGTTCTTAAGTAAGCTGGATTCACAGCAAATTCGACAGCAGGTTATAGCTTCCCCTTCTATTACCAAGAGCATAAATATCACTTAAACAGAATCAACATTACAAAGGAATCTAATTTCTACCCATAAAAACTACTCCGAAATTTGATTCTAAAATTACAACTGTAACAAATCACTAGCAGTCCCAGATACCAAAACAAAGTCAAACGACCAAGTTTCTGTATTACGGCAGCTATCCTTTTCTCTCAAGTGACCCTAAAGACTTCCCTTGGAGCCTGCTGACGTGGGACATTTTGGGCACTGAACTCGGGGCTCTGGGCACGCTAAGCTATGCAGGCACTCTCCCGCTGAGCCGCACCCCAGCACCTGGACACAACCTCTTACAACTTTCCCTTCTCCTGGGATTATCCTTGACCGAGTTAGTCGTACTATTTATTCTTCTGTTCTGAGGATGATGGTGCCAACACACCTGCTCTGTGCTTACTGTGGGCCACGCTGGCCCACAGTAAGCATCTTCACGTGCATTTGTTTACACAGTACATCGTATCTTGGATACAAAGACTCACAAGACGGAAGACGAACGTCAAGTTAAGAAAATCCTCTTGGACTAAAGTTTTGAATTAGAATTTTTACCAAAACTGAACACAACGTGCATTTTCCATACTTTGGATGAAAGTCCTGTTGACTGATGGCGGCACTGCCAGCTGGAGAATGACTATTTAAAATAATTCTAGAAGCTCGGAAAAGGAAGTCATCTAACAATGGTTTAATGAGTGATGAACCTGGAATAGAGCATAATATTCACGGTGAGGATGAACACGAGTTTTAATTCAAAGACCCTATCTTGTAGTTTCCTACCAGAGCACCAAAAGCACCCAAAGCCCACCCACCAGCAGTGCACCCAGTTCAATGCTCAGTTCTTGAATGATTCCTCTGAGGCGATGCTCTGTGGGGTACAGAGGCAGAGGACAGGTACCAACGTGGACAAGTGAGGGAGCTTTTCTTTATTAGCCTATGATATAGCACGAGAAGTCAAGCTTTCACCCTGGAAATACAGACGTCAACACTACAGGCAGGATGGGCAGAATGAATAATCAACCCTTACTCTTGGCAAACAGGCTTATATAACTATTTATAAAGTTCACTTTCTTTAGGTAAAAATGACATGCCCTTCTTTTCAAACAATGACTCTTTTCTAGGGATCCCCTGTAGCCAAGATTTTATGGAACCGCATTTGTATTATGAAAGTGGTAGTTCATTTTTGGTTTGATTTCCAGATATAGTGTATAGTATGGGACATGCTCTCACAGGTTACATGTGGAATCCAGGACCTCTCATGTGTACCCCAGCAATGGGGATGCAGGAGTTAGGGGTCACCTCTCCAGATTAGCATCATCCTTACAAGATATACAATAGATTGTACATTATAATCTATATATCAGCAAGAGACAAATCTATTTTAATTATAATCTTTACTTAGTATTAAGAAGTTTTATAAGCTAGGTGTGGTGGCGCATGCCTATAAGCCTAGCACTCAGGGAGGCTGAGGTGGGAGGACTGCTGAGTTCCAGTTCAGCCTGGGTTACACAGTGAGTTCAAGGACAGCCTGAACCACATAGCCAGATTCTGTCTCAAAAAACAAAACATAACAACATAAAAAACAACTAAACAAAAAGATGTTCTGTAATTAAACCATTCTGAACACTGTTAAATTCTCTATGTGGTTTATTGACAAAGGTAAAATATACCTTATTGTGCTTGCCACTAAATTGTAGACAATTTCTTATTCTGGAAGGATAAATTTTCCATGGAACATTTCGCAACTATTTTATTGTCCCAATTATACATTACATTAAGGCAGTAGCTGAGAACTGAGGCATCTGACACATGATAAAAGGAAGCAATAGTTACCCAGCATTTCCTTCTCTGCCCCACAGAGTGAAAGAAGGGTCTTAATGAGCCGCAAGTGCCCTGCCAGTAAGATGTTGTCTGCTTCACTCGTCTCACACTCAGCTGTGCGGTTAGGCTCAAAGTTATCTAGCCATGTAATTTCATCTTCAAGCATGGTAGCTGGGCTGATTCGTAACTGTTCCATTTCTGAAGCTAAAAAGGGAAAAAAATCATTTACAAATAAATAGCTCTCTCTCTCTGTCTTTTTTTCTTTTTTTTTGAGACAGGGTCTCTGTGCAGTTCAGGCTGGCCTTGAGCTCACTTTGTAGCCCAGGCTGGTCTCAAACTCACAGCAATTCTCCTGCCTCAGCTTCCTGAGGGCTGGGATTACAGGCATGCACCACCACGCCCGGCTTTCATTTACAAATAGAAAAGTATTTCTCTCTCCACGGAGTCAAAATCCTAAGTAAGGGACTGAGTAGAACTAATCATGTGAAGTTTCCCTTTTATCTTTGGCCTCCGGGAACTTCATAACGGAACTCTGATTATCAGGCTTTACTGTGTACCTACATATAAGGTATGTTTTTCTCTTCTTGCCTTTGACATTTTTTTCTGATTAATATTATCATTTATCTTGATTTTAGTTTTATTTCCTGTAGGCTGTAGCGAATTCTCTGTGTAAAGAGAATAAACTAGCCCCTAATATGAACAATTAAAATTTACATAGAACATTCTAATATACCTTTGTATTATTTAAGAATACAGATGATTACAATCTCAACTCTAAAAAGAATTCCTAACAATGAGTTCATCCAAATAAATGACTTCTACTATTATAAACATGCTTCAAGAGCCGGGGGATATATATAGCTCAGTGGCACAAGCGCTTGCCTGGCTAGCACAAGGTCCTGAGTTCCATTCCCAGTACAAAAAAAAAAGCTAAAAAAAAATGCTTCAATATATTCTGTCTTCCCTTCAATGATCAATCTTTAATTGTCAGAATTATACTAGAAAAACCCTTCATAATAGTTTTGTATTCATATAATTAAAAAATGAACCTTTGACACTTTTTAAATAAATCTCAATACAATAATAGTTGAGTCTTTAACAGAAGACTTCATTGATACATGATGTATACACTATTTTTTTTAAAAAAACTCAACTTCATACAATGATTATAATCTCATTTATACCCCAGATAGGTAAGTGAGAGTTAGAAATATCTATTGGCTGTCTTTTCTACTCCTGTAACCCCAAGCAAAATTTAGACATTTACTTACTTGTCAGATCATCTAATAATTGGCACCTCAAATCAAAATACTCCATACACTGAGATAATAGTCTAAAAAATAAACAGGTTTTAGTTACTACAAAGAGGCTGATTTGAAAATAAAGAGCATTTTTCTTTAAAAAGCCTATAAACAATTGAGGCAAGATAATTTTCCTAAGCACAGAACAGCTATTTTTACATTCACTTAAGTTCTGTATTTTAGCATGGATCCCATTAATGATCTTGCCAGTAAAGCTCTAACATATAAAGGAATAATAATGTAAAGGAAAACTTACTAAATCTATTAACATATTAACATTATATATGGAATGATTCCATATGTTCATTTAAATACCAACTAATACCACTGAAGCATCTACAAATGCCTGGAATTGCAGGGAAATAATGAACAAAAATCAAGGGAGACAGACAGTAAATAAAACAGCTACACCTATGTCCAGTGGTGACCAACACTAGGAAGAACAGAGCAAAGTCAGCAAAGGGAGGTTATTTAGGGCGATGAAAGGTGCGTTTTCCACAATTATAGTGATTAACAGCACACGTTTTAGAATCACATAAAATACTGGTTTCAGTCCTAGTTCTACTATTTACAGTGGGCTGTCCATGGACAATTTATTTTCCTTCTAACTCTCAGCTTTCAAGTTTCTAAAATGCTATTATTATAGTACTAGAAATAAACATGCAAGTATATACACAAATACACATAAAAGGCTCAAGCATGTACTAATGGTGAGAACACACAATGAACTGAAAGGTATGGTTATAAAAAATGGGTCAAACTCATCTGGCCATCTGAGGGTTAAAAGGTGAAAACATACAAGGTGTACAGTGCAAGCCCATGATTACTACATATATATCAACGTGGGGCAATAAAAAAGTGAGATGTAATTTTATACAAAAACACTCAACTTTATGTGAAATTAAAAAGCTCTACACTCAATATATTTTCAGAAGCAATTCTTTGAGATGTTATTAATCTCATCTAATGCTGTTTGCTTCTTTGCTAATGCTTCAAACATTTACTACTGAATCAAATTCTTAAATTTTGCGGCTTATGCTTATCCAATACCAAAGGTTTATATCTGTCTGTCTGCTTCAACAAACAAACTGGTTAATTCTGGCATCCCAGGTATTATTACTTCATCTCTGTTGATTCTTCAACGTGTTTACACTGGCGGGCGCATAGTCCTCAATAAACGTGCTGAATAAATGAAAAGAAAAATCTTAAAATTTAGGGGGTTTTTTGGAGACAGGGTCTCACTATGTAGTTCAGGTTGGTTTAGGGCAAAGGTGCTGGGTTTAATCCTTAGTAACAAAACAAAACAAAACACAATACAAAACATGGGCAAAGGCCTTTAACAGATATTTCTCCAAATAAGATGTACAAAATGGCCAATAAACACAAGGGCAGACGCTCACCATCACTAACCACTGGGAAATAGAAACCGAAACTACTGAACAGCTACTATCATGTATGAATCAAACAACAAGCACAAAAATCCCCAGAAAACACATCTCAGGTAGGATGCAGAGAACCCTGTGCACTGCCGCAGAGAAGTAAAAGGTGTAAACACTAGAAAACAATATGGGGGCACCTCAAACACAAACAATGCAAAACTAACTAAAAAGTTAAAATACACACAGTAATTATCGTATAGTCTGACACTTCTACCCCTGGGTTATTTATCCCCCAAACTGAAAGGAAGGACTGAAACAAATACAGTATAGTGCACTGCTCAAAACAGCCAAAAGGCAGAAGCAACCCAGACATTCACCTCTAGTCGAAGGATAAAGCGGTATGGTTTGCATGTATAACAGAACATTGTTCTGCTTTATAGAGGTTCCTTGTACATGTGATCTGTGTGAACTCTGAGGACATGACAATAAGTGAAATAAGCCACACACAAAAGGAAAAATGTCGTACACTACTTTTATGAAGTACCAAGACTAGTCAAATTCACAGAGGCAGAAAGTAGAATGGCAGGTTCCAGGAGTCTGGGTGGATGAGAAGAATGAGGAATATTATTCAATGGACACAGTTTCTGTTCCGGATGATGAAAATGTTGTGGAAATGTAAAGTGCTGACAGTTGCATAGCAACGGATGAACTGAATGCCACCGAACTGTATAGTACCTAAAAACAGGTATAATGGTAAATTTTGTTATATCTACCTGATTACATTAAAAAAAAATCCAGGCTTGGATGTTTACATGTTAAGTTTATAGCAGCCCTATGGTCTCTTCCCTTCCAGGGTTCTAATTTGTAAAGTGTGTATGAAATCAATGTAGACACAGATTTCACCAAGCTCCGTGGTTCCTTATAAACTCCACAGCAGGGGCTGCGGAGTTGGATGAAGTGGCATAAATTTGGGGTCAATGTTATCCTGGGACTGGCTCAAAACTAGCCTTGACTGATACAGCCAGCCTGCAGTTACGGTGGGGCAGGCAGAATGGACTTACCTATGTGATACAGTGAGCCTGGACCACACAGGTTCTTACATGATCAGGTCTGTCCAAAACCAAGGTAGAAAGCCAAGACATTCCAACTACTGCTAGACACGGGACTATGAAGTGTTTGAGCCAAGAAAGTGATTCTCAAGAGGACAGGAGAAGCGTGACTTACACAGTGACCTTACTCAAGTAACTCTAGGCACTCACTGACTTGGTAAACTCCACTTTTACGCTGGGCTGGTAGACCAGGAGCTGGGGAAGATGGTGGTGAAAGGCTGGTGCCATGTAACCTGCCTATCTAGCATAAGGAGAAAAACACAAATGCCTTCCTTCAGGGCCTGAAGGTCAGAGGAATAAAGGAGAAGTTCTGTTGGCATCTCAGTAATGCCTACGGATTTTCAAGGAGCCATATATTATTACTCTACGTCTTTGTGGAAGGAGAATTCTGCATATTTATTACATACCTCTGATTGACTCCTCTCATGATGCTAGTTGGGGACCAGAGAGGCAGCTGAGCTGTGAGGATGACACTGAGAAGAAACTGATTTGGTTTCTGCACGTCTGGATGACTGGAAGTGTCTGTCTGACTGAGCGTGTACAGCTGGTCACAGGCAACCCGGCGGATCTGAGATTATGAGACAGGTGACAAAGACTGTATGTCAGTCAGCGACTCAGAGGTGCTTAAAGGTGATTTCTTCCAAAGTCCACACTATTTATTCATTCAAGTTACTGAAGGACACTAGAAAGGGATGAATGTTTCAATTTTTAATGGTAAAGATTACATTGAATAAATGGGCTAATTAAAAACAAGTGTGGTTTGCGAACTAATTTCCCAAATTAATCTACTATTCTGTTCTAATCAATATGCTTGTAACTAATGTAAATAATGACAAAACTTTCAAGTGTCTAAAAAGTGTATTTATCTAGTGGAAGTTCCTGGCTTGAGGGTGATCTTTCTGATTTTGACCAACATGTTGATGTCTATTGCCAGCTGCCCATGCAATTTATGGGTGCTGAATGCTGGCTGGGACATTCCGGGTGCTACAAGCAGACACCAGTGAACTGGAACATCAAGTCTCACAACTGCCCGTGGGATATGAAGAAGATGGTGGAAGGCGGGGGCGCAGCTCCCACGGCCACTTTCTCTCTGCATGGCCTGTGGTACCTCTGTCTCCCCGAGGAGGCCGAGCGCTGCTCCTTCCATCCCCCCCACAGGGTCCCAAGTGTCCACCATAGCTTGCAGCAGGAGAGAACTGAAGGGATGCTTTCCTACAAGCAATGTAAAAGCTCTTACCTCAGCACTTGGTGATCCCAGCAGAATATCAACGATGAAATCAGCAACACAGGGCAAGTTATAGAAGGACGCTAATGGTAAGAACAGGGAGGACGGGGAGGTCGCTACATTAGAGAAAGCTTTTTCAAAATTCTGAGTTATCTTTTCTTTCTAGCTAGAATACAAACTGAAGTCCTTCTATGACTGCTTCTGTCTTTCCATTTACCTCATGAAATTTTAAGGTGCTCAAAGAATCATACCTTAATCATCTTTGATTAGTACAATTAGCACAACGCTTTGCACATATAGCAGTAGAGTAAATATATCTTGGTTTGATAAACTATTAACACTTGTGACTAAAAAAGCATACCCCAAATAAAAAACAAATGATAATGGCTTGAAGAAAAGTTACAACTTTTCATCTTGATTTAAAAACATTTATAAGGGCTAGGGATGTAGCTTAGTGGTAAAGCACTTTCCTAGTATGTGCTGAGGCCCTACCTTCAACCCCTAGCATCGCAAAAAAAAAAAAAAAAACAAGAATTTCTTTTAAAACAATTTTAGGAAAATCAAATTAAGAATATGGCATAGGTTTTTACTTTTCTTTGTTTTTGAGACACGGTTTCACTATACAGTTCAGGCTGGCCTTGAACTCACTTTATAGCCCAGGCTGGGCTCGAACTTGCAGTGATCTTCCTGCCTCAGCCTCCTGAGAGCTGCAATGTTTTCTTTTCTTTTTTTTTTTTTTTTTTTTTTTTGTGGTACCAGGGATCAAACTCAGGATCTGGTACTTGCTAGGCAGGGGCTTGTTCCACTGAGCTATATCCCCAGCCCTCTGAGTGCTGGAATTACAGGCGTGTACCACCATGCCCAGCTGGCATAGATTTTTGAAGCTATTTCATGCCTTCTATTTCCCTTCTGTAAACCTTCAAAAGATTTTTTGCTTAGGGGACAATTTCAATTTTCCATAAATGTCTAACTTAGTCTTTGTATCTTGATTATCTTTACCTGTGGCTTATGTAATTAGTTTGGGTGTAATACAAAATACAGCATGTAACGATCACCAATTCTACCTAACCAGCAGTGTGAAATTGGCATTAACGGCTAGGACTGAGGCTCCTCTGTGTTGGTACAAGTTTTCAAGCGAAGTAGCTGAGACTGTACTCTTGGCTATGTATTACTGTGGGTTATATGCCAGACTGCACTTGGGCGCTGGAGATTCACCAGGAAACAAAGTGGACAAAACATTTTATGAAAGTTAAGAATTAGTTGAGGAGGGGATGATAGCAATGAACATGCTAAGTAACTTATATTACCCAATTACAGAAGATAAATGCTACAGGAAAGAAACAATAAGGTGGGTAGCAGGAGGCGGAGCAGTGTAAGGGTTTGGGCAGTCCTAGAGCAAAAAAGGAGTTGTAATTTTTTTAAAAAGGTGGGCTAAGAATATGTCAGCAAGATGATACATAAGCAAAGACTTGCATGAGGTGAGGAAGAGGGTTAATTGAAGTGATGGGGACAGAACACACCAGAAAGAGGCGAGCAGGCAGGGCATGGGCTCTGAGGTCACAGGTTGGAATAGTAAGGCCAGCAAGCAAGGGGGGTGTAAAAGGTGCAAGGACAGAAGGATAGAGGGTGGGCTGAAGGTGAAGATCATAATAAAGATTTAGCTTTTACTCTGTCAACTGAGAGACCATTGGAAGGTTTTTTAATGAGTGACACACCTGGCTTCTATGTTAGAAGGTGCCCTCTGGTCACCGTGCGGAAAATAAACCGCAAGGGCAGACGCAGGGAGATTAGTTAGCGCACCACTGCTCTAATCCAAGTAAGAAATGATGGCAGGTCAGAAGCACTGACAGCGAAGGTGGTAAGAAGGGTGGAACTGAAAAGGTCTGGAAAGGAAACATGCTGACAGAGTACAAGTAGGGTGAGAAAAGAAAACAATCAAAAGTGATTCCAAAGGGGCTGGGGGTATAGCTCAGTGGCATAAGCGCTTGCCTGGCAAGTGCAAGGTCCCGAGTTCGATCCCTGGTGCCGGAAAAAAAAAAAAAAAAAAGTGATTCCAAGGTTTTGACCAGAGTGACTGGAGGGTTGAAACTGCCTTTATGCTGGGAAAACTCTTGAGTGATATAGGCAAGATCAGGGATTTGGTTTTGGACAGGGTAAGTCTGGAATATCTACTTGATATCCCAGGGGAGATACTAAGTCAGGGCTGAGTATAGGCCATGGATTTAAACTGAGGTGGCATTAGCTGTCAGCATCTAGATGGAGTTAGAGCTGTGAAATTGGGTAAGGTCCCTAAGAGCATGAGCACAGACAAGCAGGGACAACGAGGGACTGAGTCCTCCGTGCTCCAATGCTGGAGAATGAGGAGTGTTAGCTCCACTTCCCCAAGCCAATAATACAGATAAAAGGGAAAGATCTTGCTTCATTTTCTAATAATGGATTTACTAGGAATTGATACTTAATTCTAATTACACAATTTATGAACTAGCCATCTGGGTTATTTTAATTCCTCAGCTGAACAGTAAGCTCCTGAAGGGCAGATATGTTCCTGCAGCACCTGCTGTGGAGCATGGAGCACAGAAGATGCTTGAATGATCAATTCCAGCACTATTTCTTATCTATCCACATGCTGACTTTCCCGGTCCTGTCATTGCTAACAATAGGATCTTATTTATGAAGAAATATAAACAATTCCCAACAGAAACTGGGCCCTTCCCTGAAGGAAATTAATCACAAATAGGTCTCCTCCTACCCAGCTGCTGGCTGCGAAGTTGCAGGCACGTAACTAGAAGAGATAAAGCCTCTCCAGCAATCAGCGAGTCTTTGGTGGACACTGACTGTTGCCGGACGCAGATTCCTGCATGCAGGGCTACAGGTTCTCCTTCACTTCCAGAGCTACAATTACTTCCTGAAAGCAGGAAGCAGAAATTTACAATGCGTGCTATAGTTACTGTGCAGTATTTTAATATACAATCCCCTAGAATCCTTACGTGACATTAAATACTTTAAGAAAGCATGTTTGTCTAAGAAATAAAATTATTTATAAAGAGATCCAGGGTACCTGAAACACCCAAACTACTTTGTACTTAAAACATATTTGCAGGAATTCAAAAGGGCTGCAGAAGGCAAAAGTATTTCAGGTGGTAAAATAAGAACAGTGCAATTATGGAACACAAGGGAATTTTCCTGGATTATCAGAAATGTTTTGTATCTTGTAACTTGGTGTTAATGGGCCACATGCACATAAAAATCCTTAAAAACACTGTACACTTAACACTTCATTTTACTACATGTAATTTTTAAAACCTTTTTTTCTAAATTCTTGAGCTCTCTGTAAAGACACAGAACATGAAAACCACCCAAAGCTAAGATATAAAGTAATAAAAATGCCCACCAGAAAATAACTTGTCAAAGTAAGAGAAAAACTGCTTTCTAGGTCTGAATTCCAAATGAATTTGTGTTCATCTATAATTACTGGCCTCATGACACTGTTATATTCAGGAAAGCTAAAAACTGTCCAATTTGTTTCCCCCATTTATTCTAGGTGCTTATGAATGCTTTCTCTCCTAAACTATGATATAAACACAGTAACGTACATAAATATTAAGCCTGATGAATTTTTACTCATGTTCAAAAGCAAGAGCAAAGGCTCTCCCTCCCCTTTTTGTGATTCTGAAGTCTACATGTAGATGACTCTTACAGCGACTTTTTGCCTACATTTTAATTACCGTCCCTTTGAAATCAGTACCTGAACTGCTGAGTCTATTTCGAATTCCAGCAGGAAACAGAGAATTACTTTCTTTAATTGGTTGGCTACTCCCAACGAGATCAAGTCGTCCTGCAGCTGCAGCCCATGACAATCTCATGAAACATGCCACAGTAGAAGTGAAGTCATTTACTTCCATAGTCTAAAGAAGTGTGGAAAGAGTGTTATGAGAAAAGACAGTAGCTCATGTGAACCCTAGTCCACAGACATCTGTAGCTTTGGTTCTGTGAGGCTCTTCCTTCCAAGATCACAGAGGCCAGCTTTTCTCATGCTACCATACTGTTCAAACTTTCAGTATTCTGTTATCTGTAAGACAACAGCTCTCTTATCTCCATGTTCTGGCTTCCACTGGTCCTTTACCAATTTAGTTTTTGCAGTTTTTCTTTCCTACACAGTATACTTTGGCCTCCATGGACTACCCAGTGACCTTGCACACAAGCCCTGGTCTTCTTCCTAACTTTGCTCCTGCTCTCCTTCTTTGCATGGACAAATCTCCTATGTCCAAACCCCATCTTGTCTTCAGGACCCAGCTCAGATGCCACCTCCAGTACAAAAGCACTCCTGACGGCACAGGTAAAGGAGGTCATTCCAATTACTATGAAGGCCCATGAGTTCTGCCTTTGTAGTTTTACAATAGTTGATACCTTCTACTTTGATTTTTTTTGTTATTTCTGTACTAGCTGTCTTTTTCTTACCATAAATTCCTTGAAAATATTCACACTTCATCACTATATCCACAGAATCCCCCTTCTCAAGCAGGACCTTCTAAGTAGGAGGTACTTACTAATTCTTGAATAAGCCAATGACTTACTTGTATTGCAACTCGAGCAGCAGGGATGATTTCCTCCACCCTGATAGAAGATCTATCTGATACCGACAACTGTCGGTAGGATGACTTTTCTGGAGTACCGCATAAGGACATCTGTCTGCTTGTCTGCCGGCTGACATTTCGGAATGGGCGAGAAGCAAGTGCTTCTATGCCATCTTTGGTGAGCTCTTCATCTAATAATGGGGGCATTGTTTGTCCAACAAGTAAAAATCTTAAAAACAAGAAGTTGGACTTATTCAAGGTCATTTTGTAACATTCAAAGTGATATGATTTAGGAAGAAAGAGAAAGTCAAGTATTGCCTTGACAAATGCAGCGAACAGGTTTACCTACCTTGCAAGCTGCAGACAGATGGAATAAACACCCTGCCTTGTCTCGTAGTCTACTTCTGATGGGATGGAATCCCGCTGCATGACATTTACAACCAAACTTTCAAGAAAAAAAAAAGTATATAAAGACTCTTATTTTTTCACAGGAAATTTTCTGTAATAAACTCAGCTGGTTGAGACTCCTGGCTTAGCCAAAAAGACACCGAGGACGGTGTTCAGACAGTTCTCCTTCTCACTAACTGCTCTGAGTTCACTGAACAACTGCTATCATGGTACTCATGGAACTATCACCTTAAAAATGTATCAAGGGCTGGGGATATAGCTCAATGGCACAGTGCCTGTCTGGCAAGCACAAGGTCCTAAGTTCAACTCCCAGTACAAAAAAACCCCAAAAAACCTCAAGACTGGTATATTTAGTTGAGCCTATTTTCAAGTCCACCTACACCCTGCTTTCTAACTGTTCCTCCCACTTCCACTATTGCCCCTTTACCCTCAAAATCTCTTCTCAAAGTATCAACCAGAGTGATCATTCTAGATGTGAGTCAGATTATGATACCCTTCTACACATCACCCTTCAGTATAGGCTTCCTATATGGAAAAAAGGCAGCATCTGCACAGTGGCCCAAAGGCGCTGCACACCCTGACCTCTGGGATCTGTCTGACCCAGCTCTGTGTCTCACTTGCTCAGGCCCGGCCACTCTGGCCTCCTGTGCTCTCTGCAGGGGAATGCTCTGGCTGCTCCTCTGGAGAGCCTGGTCCCAGGTGCTGTATCTGCAGGCCTTGCCCTCGTTATTTCAGGTCGTTGTAATGCAAAATGTCACCCCACTAGCGAAACTTTTCCTGATCCTTCTAAAACCACAACCTCCTTTATCCAGTATTTTTCTTTTATTTCTCTCTACAGCTCTGATCACTGCCTGACATCTTATTTGTCTCCCCTTATGAGAGATAGCAAGCTTTGCAAACATCAATTTCATTTAATGTGTTCATTGCTCTGTCCCGAGCTCAAAACAACACCTGCCACATTAATTAACTAACACATGCAAGCCAAGAACATAATGCCTTCATTATCACAAACCTGTAGATGTCAGGGAAATTGGAAATGAGTTTTTCCTAACACTTCTAAAGTGTTGAGTAAAAGAGCCGTGTGCATGTATCATGCATATAAAAGTATACTGTGTGGGAATTATTTCAGTCCTCACTTTCCTATCTCCTACATCTCCTCAAGGTCCCAGTCCAACTTCACTTCCCCACCAGACTTGCACAGAGGAAATCCTGAAGTATTTTTTTAAGTACCAGAAATCAAACTCAGGGCCTTGCACTTGTCAGGCGCTGTCCTGCTGAGCTATATCCCCGGCCCTCCTGAACTATTTTTTGCTCAGGCTTCAAGCTGGCCTTCATTCCTCCACAGAGGGCCCTTCATTCCTCCACAGAGGGCTCTTCATCTGCATTTCTCTCCTGTACCCGTGCTCTAGCTCATGGTAGGGCCCATAACAGGAGATACACCGTCATATTTCACTCCTGCTGCCTTCCCCCGGCTTAGTTTCCTTTCCCTCCTTACTGACCTTGGAAATTACTTGGCATTTTCTCAATCCCAGCTCAAGCTGTGAAGCGTTCACTAACACTGTCACCCCAGACGTTTCACCCTCCTCTCTTGCCTTCCTCCGCAGCACTTTCTTTGGCCTCTGTTTAAACCCTTCAGATAGCCAGCTCGCTGCTTGCCATTCTTTGTTAAACTGCAAGCCTCTCCAAAGGCAGAGATGATGAATGTCTAATTTATCTTTACATCCCTGGCACAGATGCTGAACACCACATGGATTACTGGGAGTCAAATTCACCTTATTTCAAACTATAATGGGAGACTCAAAAGAAATCAATATGGCCTCCTCACTTCTACTCTTAAGCACTTCCCTGACAGAGGTGGGAGAGACGTTTCTCTAAGTTTTTTTAAATACTCCAAAGTCATAAGATGAATGACAACATTCTGCAGGACTGAAACATCCCACATACACCTTGCTGAGAACAAGCAGGGCTCTGAGGGTGAAATGAAGTGATGCACAACTATGCTCATTTTCTGCCGCTCACACACCTCAAACCGCCTGCCCTGAGGAAATTCTCACAGAAGGATTTTGCACAGTTTCTCGCCATGTCATCATCAGCTGTTGGCATGAGTTTGGAGCTTAGAACCTAGAACAGATAAGCATAATTAATCATTCCAGCATTTTCTGCAGAAATTACTTCTTTGCTAGGTAAAATGTTGAGGCAACTCAAGCCAGAATCCCTAAACCATTATACATTATTTTCTCTCCAGAACTATAGGAGCCTTCTGTTTCACAATTAAGATAAACATATTTTCCATATTCTATTGAATTAGGAAGAAAAAAATCACTAAGTTTTAAAGAAAGCTAGCATGTTCTTCTGAGGAAGCTGGCAAATGTCAAAGTTTTAGGCCTTCAAGCTTAGAAAACAGATTTTATGTGATATGCTAGAGGTGCCCATGTCCCACCCCCTTTTGTGGTACTGAGATTGAAGCTGGGTCTTGCCTACGCACTGAGCTGCATCCCTAGCCTTTCTACTTCGCATCACAGTCTTGCTAAGTTGTTCAGGATGGCCTTGAACTTGTGATCCTCCCACCTCAGCCTCTTGAGTAGCTGCCACTATAGGTATGTGCCACACCCAGCTCAGATATATCCTTTAGAAAGCATATAAGCTCAAGTTTTATAAAACTGCCAAATATTTACAATGCTAGATGAAGTCATTATCCAATGAACTACGAGCAATGTACTAGGCATACGTGCTTTACTTTATGGATGAGGTGCCTGAGGCTGCAGAGGTTAACAGACTTCTCACTCAAGGTCATATGATTGCAGTTTATATGCAGATGTGCGTATCCCTCTAGTGCCCTGCCCTTCCTTCTCTCACATGCAATACACACCTCAGAGAAGCTTAACTGAGTACTGCCTCCCCTTTGTTCTTCTCCTGAGATTACTTTCAACTGACCCTTTAACCACCAGTGACATATACACAGTAAACATGTACACTATTTTATTATTTGTTGTGTAAATATTTAGTTAACTAAATCTGTTGATTTATATCCCCTTTCAGGGAGGTGGATAATTGCAATGGACTAAATGAATATCCTCTCCAAAATTCATATTTTGAAATTCTAACTCACAATGTGATATAGTACCAAGAACTAGAGTTTTTGGGAGATGATGAAGTTATGTGGATGGAAACTTTCATGAATGGGATTAATGTACTTATATAAAAGAGGACCCCCACCCCCACCCCGAGAGCTTGGTTGCCCTTCCCTCCAAGTGAGGACATAGTGAGAATAGTTGATGTGAACCAGCAAGAGGCCTGCATCAGGCACCAAATGGTTTCACCTAGGACTCCTCAAGCCTAATATTATGAGCAACAAGTGTTTGTCGTTTAAGCTACTGTTTAAGTCTGTTATGAATGGACTAAGATTATAATAAAATAAATTAGCTCTATAATAAAATAAACTAGCTCTATAAAATAAGTTAGTTAGATTATAATAAGTTAATAGTTCTAATAGCATTTTTAACCTTAAAATGATAATATTAATGTGCTTCCCGGTAAACTCTTCATAAATTTTGACTAGTGGCAAAAAACTGTAATAAATTAAAAAAAAATTAGGATGTACTTAAGAAAGCTGGAGATAGTTATATATATGTGTAAAACTTTCTGAGGAAGGTAATGATGCATGTGCAATGACTTCCTAATTATTCATATACTATTTTGCAAACGTAACAATAAATCTTAGTATAAATTGATAAAATACCTGAGAACTTCCAAAGGCAAAAAGATCTGGTTTTTTTTTCGAAAACCCATTTTTGAAGAGTTTATCACATAAAACTATAAAATAAACTAATTTTTGGCATCTGCACACATGAATTTGTAAACCAAAACGAATCTGTCACTGTGAAATTAAAAGAAACAGGTTTCTTACTTCCAAGTTGTACAGTACTCTGAAGGTGGACATTCCTGGAGCAAAGGACCGAAATAGGCTTTCTAAGATTGAACTTGCACTTGACTGATGCTGCTGCTTTGAAGAGAGGGACGGAGATTTTGAAGACTGAGAATTTGACTCGGACAACAATGTTTTCTAAATTTAAAAGAATGGAAAAAATTTGTCTTAAAAGCGCAAATTAAAAACAGATCTCGGGCTGGGAATATAGCTCAGTGGAATAAGTGCCTGCCTGGCAAGCGCAAGATCCTGAGTTTGATCCCCAGTACTGGAAAAAAAGAGGAAATAAATAAAAACAGATCTCAGTCCACATTCTAATGTTCTTTTCTTCCTTAATATAAACCAAATCAATGAAATTTTCTGAAAAATTGTCTTCATAAAACCGTATCACTAATTAACAAAACACCAAACTGCATCATACAAAATTTAAGTGTTGTATGAATTCAAACAGCACATATGTGCTTTTCATAATGTATGTTAAGCAACACTACCAATGTCATTTTTAATTGTTTCCATATTTACAACCTGTACTTCTAGATATTGATAAAGAAATTATTATACAGCTAAGCTAGTAGTTTTGAAAACTTTTAGCTAATACCAGTGATGTATTTTATTTATCTTTTATTGATTTATTTTTTGTCTTTTTGAGACAGAGTCTTGCTATGTGTTTCAGGCTGGTCTCAAGCTTGCAATGATCCTTTTGCCTCAGCCTCCTGAGGGCCGGGATTATAGGCATGTGCCACCATGCCTGGCTCAGTGATGTATTTTATAAGTACATTACTTCTCTTCTTTCTCAAATTAGCACCTAGCCACAGGACATGATTGAGATGATCTATATTTCAATCAGTAAAATAGAAAAATTAGTTCTGGCAATTTTGTTCTAACTTAATTTATTCTGAGAATAATTAAACAATATGGATTAAAAAAATAGTTTCTCTCTACATATGTCTCTTAAGGAACAATATTCCAAAAATCGAAATGTGCTGTATCACTCGTGAAGAATAACTGATCGTCTATTCTTACAAATAACTTAGGCATGGAACAATTGGAGGCTCATGGCAGAAGAAAAGGATCTGCACTGAATCAGAGCTAGTCTGACCCTGGACAAGCAACTCCATCTTCGTGGCTTGCTTCCTAATGTACACCGCACGCAAGGAGGAGGAGACAACATTAAAGGCTCTTCTTGTTCCTAAATCTGATGTCACTACTGACTCTCCCTGGATGGTTTGGAAGTGAACATGAGGTTCTGAATTCCACTTACAGCAAAGGTATTTTCTTTGAAAGGAGAAATGTGTAGAAGATGCTAGGATATGGCCTTACTGTGAGTTCTGCTTCTGTTTTCAGACTCACAATGTAAAACTCTGAGGAGATACAATAAAACTACTGGAGATACAATACCTTCCTGCCTAAAGAATCAAGCTGATCAAGGGCTTCCTGAATGGCTGGATCCGTGGGTATCAAGAGCAGCAGCTTTCGTACTCGCAGAGTTATCCTGAAAATTGTCAAATAAAAATTTTGTTCCCATAAGCCAGCTTCAGGGCTGGGGATATAGCTCAGTGGAATAAGCGCTTGCCTAGCAAGCGCAGGGTCCTGAGTTCGATCCCCAGTACCTCCCATAAGCCAGCTTCAGTAACAGAATCACTTAATATGAACTGTAAAGTAAAATACATCCGAAGTGACAAGTTCCATCGTTCTTTAACCTTAGTAACTTCCCCTCACAAACCTCATAAATATTTCTTACGTACCTTGGCTCCTCTAGGTTGGCGAGCTGGTAAAGCATGTCAAACACATTACACACAAGAGCCATCACCACACCAGGGAGGGATTTCTCCTGAGGGAAAAAAGAAAAATATAAATACAAATCTACAAAAAGAATCTTTTCCTTTTCTATCAAATTGACCATAAGATTACTATTTTTGAAAGGCTGGCCACTGTCAAGTTTGAGGGGAATGCTGTGCTCAGTGGATGGGAGAGCGCAGAGTGAGGGGGCCCTCTCCTCCACCTGCCTGGGAAGGGACCAAGGTGCCATAGGCAAAGGTAAGACAGGCTACGCACAGGAGACACCCTGACAGCTAGCCACAGCTTGTCTGCAGCCAGGTGGGTCATGATTGACTTGGAAGCAAAATTAAAGGTGTACATACACATTCACACCAACTAGAAGTACATGTCACCTAAGCTACTGTTTCTGAAGATCAGAAAAGATGAAGTGGATATAACTGCAAAGGGATAAAGATGTGACTAATGCACTATTTTCTGGCTCTAAGTAATAAACATCATAGAAAATATGTATTTTTTTCTTTTGGGGGGTACTGCGAATCAAACTTATGACCTTGTGCTTACCAGGCAGGCGCTTATGCCACTGAGCTTTATCAAGAGCCCTCAAAGAATATATTTATATGTGGCAAAGTTTTTAATAAATCCACAGTAAATGAGATAGCTTAAAATATAAAATATGAAGAGGATACGTACATTTTTTGTGTTGTGAATTAAGCATCATAATACCACTGAAATTTATATACACTAAGTCCCTGATTTACCAAGAGTTCTATTCCAGGAAAATGGTTCCTAAGTCAGATTTGTTCGTGAGCCGACAGTGAGTCCTACATAGTATACCTTGAAAGTCTGTAACAGGAGCGGTGTTTGTAAGTCAGGGACTTACTGTTTGAGCACGGCTACTTTAAAACCGCACAACACTCCTAATAAACCTGAAAAGCTCTTTGATATGTATATACAGCTTATGCTATAAACTAGAACAACAGTCACGGGAAGACCTTACATTTGAAATTAAAATGTGCAATAGGAAAATAAAATCCCTATGTGTTTTTAAAATGCCTTTCCTTTATACAAGCTTGCTCCCTAGACAGTAAAAGGCTAAAGTGCAGAACGTCTCCCTGAATTATCTTTGCACCCTGAGGCCAGCTCAGTGCTGACACAAAAAAAGCACAAAACAGACAGACACGTTGACTCATGAAGCGAGTCAAGTCCTGACTGGGTACTGCCAGCGTCCAGGCACTGCCAAGGTGCTGGGGAGCTGGCAGTGAGCAAAACACAGAGGTCTGTTTTTGTGGAGCTCACATTTTACTTGAAAGAAAAACAAGATCAATGAATTTGATACCATGTTAAAGAAAAAATAAGGTGGGGAAGAAGGATACAGAGTAGAGAAGTAGGAACAGGGTCGGAGATCCAGGCAAGGTTGCTGGAGATGCTCATGGAGAAGGCGGGTGAGGGGAAGCCTGAGCCCTGGAATGCACACGTGGGTGTGGGAAGAGTATGTGCACAGGCCGTGCCACTGAGGGAGGGCAGGGCCATAAGTGGGCCTCAGCCAGGTGTGAGACAGACACCTTGGGGAAGGCCTGAAGATCCCCGTAAAGACTCTTAACTCTTCTTCTAGATGGGCAGAGGGAGTCGAGGAGCAGCACAATCTGACTTCTCTCAGGCCACGGGCCGCTGGGTGCCCTACCTGGAAGAGGCACTGGCCTATGGCAGGAGCTAAGACCAGCAAGGGCATCACAGAAACACTCAGGTAATGGGACAAGGGCTGCCCAACCAAGGAGCCGTGGAGGCAGAGAAAAGCACCTGGACTCGCTTTTGGTTATGGCTCTGACAGAAAAGAGACCCTGAGGACTCAGTCCTGAGCAGCTAACTAGAAAACTAGGACCATCTGAGATACAGCACGATTACAGGCTTAAGAGAATTCGAGGGGGGCAAGGTGTGAGAAAGGGGAGGTCAGAGCTCAGCTTGGGGTAGTAATGGCTGGGATGTCTGTGGGGCGTATAAGAGACATGGAGAAGGTAGACGGAACTGTGTGTCCATGTTAGGCTGAAGACACGAACTGAGAAGTCACCGAGTTATATGGATTATATGGTCTCTACAGCTTTGAGACTGGATGAGATTACCAGGGAATGAGCACAGAGAGAAGAGATACAAGGACTGGGCCCGGGAACTCCTGTGAACAGAACTCAAGGCGATGAGGGGAGCTGGAAAGGGAGACAGGAGAAGAACAGAGAACCAGGGAACCGGGTGAGGCCTGAAGGCAGAGAGCAAAGCAGTTCAAGGGGAAGTGGCCACACGTATGAACTTCGCTGAAACATCAGGGTGAAGACAGATGCCAGGGGCGCACGCCTACCATCCCAGCACTTGGTAGGCTGAGGCAGGAGGATCTTCATGAGTCTGAGGCCCGCCTGAGCTACATAGTAAGTTCAGGGCCGGCCTGAATTATGTAGCGAAAAACAGACTCAAAAAAACAAAAACACAAAGATAAGGACGAAAGGAGGAAGAGACAAATTAAGCTGCAAAGAGCCTCAAGAGAGGATGACAAGAAAGTCAGAAGCAAGTTTAAATAACTTTGCTGGGAACTCTGTTGATTTGTGAAGGAGGGAATAGGTCAGTAAAGGTGAACTGGGGTGAAGAGTCTTTTTAAGATGGCAGAAAAACCCTTGATGTGTGATTGCTAATAGATGGCCCACAGAGAGGGAGAGTCAAGGAATCAGTGAAGAGAGATGGAAGAGGACCGTGAGTGGCCAGACTCTGAGACTCAGAAGACTGGTAAGTCAGACATCTCCCAAAGAATCCCAGCAGTTCTCAGTTACGTGTGCCGAAGAGTCAGAAGGCATAATTACTCAGTGTATCCGGGCTGAAGCTAAAGATACTGGCTGCTGTATTTCTGTTGGTAAACTGGAACCGATCCCGCAGTACCTGCTCCATGGCGTACGATGAACTGAAGACCCCGCTGCTGCTGCTGCTGGAGCTGGTTGAAGAATCTGCTGAGCTCCCGGAGGGTGTCCCACTGCCAGAGGTCTTCACCGTGAGGACCTGCTCATCAGAAAAACCCAGCTGGTGGAGCAGCTTTTGATCTTTATTCACTGTCAACTGCAAAAAATGGTTTCATAATTACCAAGAGGGAAAAGAAGACAAAAGTGTTCACAGCAGGCTAAGTGCCTAAGGCTGCTGTTGAAACCTACCAGGCTATCATTCGTAAATATCTGTATGTTATCCACAGGAGAGCACAACTGCTTCGCTATCTTCCACCGGACACTCCCGATGGTTTCGTTACTGTGGGCCTGTAGAAGAAAACCAACACTGCTGGGAGAGAGTTCACTCACTTGTTCCTTTAACTGGGAGCTCCTACCATGTAGAAGGCCCCTTTCCAAAGGGTGAATGCAGAGAAAGACGCAACCCAAAGCAAAGACGCCTGTCCTCGTCAGACTTCCCTCCTGCTGCCACTACATGATCTAGTCCATACTCAACCCTCATCACGTCGTGTGGAGTACAGCCCCACCCCTCACCATAGCGCCTTCCACTCCCCCCTGCTCGCTGTGCTCCACTCAACACACCCCCATCCTCCCTCTGGGCCAGCCTGCTGCTCTCTTTGCCCAAACACTCTTCCAAGGATTTACCATCTACTCTGTTGGGTCTACGTGACTCTGCTCAAATGTTACCAGCCCAGAGACTTTCCCGGTCCATCTTTATCTACAGCCTCACGCATCCCCACCTCTCCCTGCCGGCCCAGCCTGCTTCACGTGCTCTTTGTAATACTCATCACTGCTTAGCGTTACATATCCACTTACACATCTGCCTGTGCCCCATAGATTCCTGTCACTTCAGGTCTTCATTCTGAATGTGTTCATTAAACAGCTTTAAAAATCATCATTCATGTGCCTATCTCCATCAATACTCTTACGAAAGTGACGAGACAACGAACATGGCTACGGAGCTTAGTGTAAACCCACCTCTACAGTGAATGTATCTTTGGTAGACTCATAGGTAACATTAAGAGTTAGAAGATGTCCATGAAATGAGGCACCATGAGGTAGAATAGTTCGTGGAACAGAGTAAAAATCCTTGAAAAAACAGAAGGAAAACAAGTCAGTGTACAGTGGTGCTATTTAACATGTCAAAAATATACACCTAACGCTTTTAATCTACTAATATCATGAAGCTGCCGTAAAGAGAGGCCTACCTCTATAGTGATCACATAGCGCTCTGCCAGAAGTAGCAGTCTCTCAATTATTATGAGTTTGGTGGACCTAAGGATTAAAAAAAAAAAAAAAGTTAAAGTATTTAGAATGAATTGCTAACTTGAGCTCAATTCTAATCCGTCTCACCAACACTACAATCACAGTCAGTGCTCACTGATCAGAGACTGAGATCTGAAAAGGTTAAACTTCTCTTTCACCCGATGAGGTGGTTCAACCTGCTCACATCTGCAGCGCAGATTCAGCCAGGGATAAGCCTGCTCTCTTCTTTCCTTTTCTTCCTTTATTTTAATCAGCTGTTCCACGTACAGGGGACCTGGGTCTCCAGGCCTAAGCCCCCAATAATGAACAATTACAAAGTTTGACTCTTAAATTTTGCAACTAAAATATCACATGATACTCTGTAAATATGTAAAATCTGACAGTCTTGAATCTACTGAAAATTAGAAATCAAATGTAAACCACTAAGTATACCATAAATAAAAACTGATATTTGAAAATGAAATCTGAAGTCTCTATTGGTTGAAGACTTTTTTAATATAATCATTTGAATAGCATTGCAATATTCAACAGCTTATAAAGTCAGTTTCATACATTATTAAAGAGAATGTCATACATACCAATATTAATAAACAAAAATTCAAGTGCCCTTAATGTAAATGGTTGTAATTCCAGAAAGTCTACATATTTCACATAGGTAGACATATATTTCAAATAGGTAAATATATTTCTAAAATTAAAGAGCAGACTACCATCTTCTAACAACTGGACTGATTTTCTAATAAGTACTCCAGGAAATTTCTTGTTTGTTTGTTTTTGGAGACAGGGTCTTACTATGTAGTTCAGGCTAGCCCTGCTTGGCCTTGAACTTGTGGCAACTCTCCTGCCTTGACCTCCTGAGTGGTGGGATTACTGGTGTGTGCCAATATATCCAGCTCCTGGAAATTTTATTTTAAAACCAGCTGATTAAACACATTTTAACAGTTCTATTAAATATGAATTTTAAATCTTCCAGTTTATGGGCAAGATCTATAATCTTGAAATTCTGATAGAAAATATCTACATGCTACAATAATTGTAAACTACTTTAATTATGTCTCAATAATTAAATCACAAGTAGTATTACAAAATACTATACAGATGAAAGAGTAATCCTTCCCTCCTCCACTGAAAATTTATGCATACTGAAAAGTTCTTTCAAAACTAGTGAAATGAGATAAACTACAATGTTTTAGTTCAAATTCAACTTTGAAATTACACATTCTTAGTAACTCTACTTAAGAGCTGGTAATAAGGCTTTAAAATTGTACGATTTTTCTGTGTAGTCAGCGAAATATGAAATTATTCAGAATAAAAAGCACTTAGTAAAGAGAAAAAACAAAGAGTACACTGATTGAGGAAGTAGCAGTTTGGAAACCTTTATTCAAGAGCTCATAAATGATTTACTAGTAGATGAGTCATTAAGGAACTGAGTGACAGAGAAGGGTTAATCTTACAAACATGTGATAGGGAACTCTTAAATAAAAACTCTCAGTGAAAGGATATTTCAGATACACTTCCAAGAATATGAGAATAGGAAAAGCATGGTAGTGCTCTTATCGTGAACTAAATCTATAATCACTTCTGCCATTGAAAAATGAAGTCTAAGGGGCCTGAGTTTTATTTACTTCCTTTGTATTAGAAGTACGGGTTCACGGTAGCAACTCATTTTAAAAAAGAAGGTAAAAAAGGAGAATATGGGCAAGGACACTGCTTTGATTTCCCTTTCAAAGGAAGGTTTTGCAAAGAAAAGCAATATGCTCAACAGTGAATAAAAAACAAACAGTGGTTCTAGGAGTACAGAAGGACCCATCTCTAGAGGGCAGCAGAGTGTGACCCATCAAGGGTCTCGGGTCATCAATGGTGAGCTGCTTACCAGCCTTGAGAAGCGCATAAAACTCCATGAAAGTATGTTAGCTACTTCAACCAGATGTTTCTAAGCATGCATTGTTTTTCTTACTATTTTAAAGAACTCAGCAAACATTTAACTCAGATTTCACTGATAATATTTGAAAGCTCTAAGTAGCAACATGAGCTCAAAGTTTTAACAAAAACATCTGGGATAAAGTTCTCATTAAAATTGTTTAAAAATAATTTTAGTTAAATAATATTTTTAATTGATTGTGATTAATTACATGATAATTTTAATTAATCACCATCTTCCACTTTATTTTCTTGACTCCATTAATGCCCTAGATTTAACTATTCAAGAAGTTACTGGTGAGGAAATACTTCACTGTATGATTAATATTACTGGGCCAGGGATATAAGCTCAGTTGTACAGTGCCTGCCTGGCAAGCACAAGGTCCTGAGTTCAATTCCCAGTACCAATAATATATTATTATATAATATTTTATAATTTGTACAATGAATATATCTTTATTCCACCTAAACATATTCCTCCTGTTACACAGAATGAAGACACTGTAAAATACATAAGAGCAGCAGTTAGCCAGGCTGGTATATGCCTATAATCTCGGCTACTCAGGAGACTAAGGTGGGAGGGTCATTCGAGGCCAGGAGCTTAAGACCAGCCTGGGCATTATGAAGAGAGCTTCAGCTTCCACAGCAGCACTTGTCCACAAGGCAGGAGGGCAGGGTCAGAGCAGTACTTGGGAGTTCTGGCGATGACCTACAGATTGTCAAAATATGGATTTGGAGGTGCATAATGAGGAACATGTACTTCCTCAGGATATGACTGTTTGTAAACATTATTGCATAATATGAAGAACCTCATAATTAAGAGACATCCACAGAGAAAAAAAAAATTTAAAAACACCCTGCTATGTGTTTATGTGCTGTGTATTTGTTTCTACTTCTGTAATCACTTACCTATATGGAGACTGAACCGACGTTGCTACTGTTGGCATGGCAGTTGCTGTAAGCATTTTTGTTGCTCTGGTCACAGCGTGTGTTAGAGTGGGGCCACCAAGGGCAGAACTGGCTGCCTGTAAAATAAGACGTATTCATTCTGTATCAAGGTTTCTCCACCTGGACTCTATTGACATTCGGGCTGGACAATTTTTTTGTTACAGAGGTTGTCCTAGACATTGCAGGACATTCAGCAGGATCTTGGTCTTTACACATTAGGTACTAGCTGGATCCTTTCCAGTTATGACAATCAAAAAGGTCTCTAAACATCATTATATGACCACAAGAGGCAAAGTAAGACCCAGATGAGAACTATTGCCTTCCCTATGTTAATACTTATTACATGCTACTTTACATAAGGGGATGTAAAATACTGTAGAGATTATAGTACATACTGATCAGCAGGAAGATTAATGTGTTGACTTTTGGGGGCAGTAGCACTTTATGCTTTTGGAAAACTCTTTATTGCATATGAAGCTTAAGCACAAATCTCCAAGAAAAATGACTGCCTAACGCTTTAACCGTCATGTTGGAAGGCACTGGAAATGCATATGAGGTAATATTAAGCAGCAGATTTTTAATGGACAAATACAACCAATATCATCTGCAAACGAGTGTCCTGCTATGGTCTTTAATAGCATTTATTGTATAAACTTTGTGAAATGTGAAGGATAAGAAAGAAAGTGCTTAAATAAAATTTCTGGGCAGGAAAAGCAAAACAAAGACTAATAGAAATGTGGAATATATAGCAGGTCTGAACATCCCAAAAGGGAGGTGGGTGGTATGGACAGAGAGGTGGCAAAAAGAAAAGGAAGGGTTTCTTAGTATATTGCTGTGTCAGGACAGTGTCTGTTCTCCATGCCTCAATGTGTATTTGTGACAAACTCCTCAATAGGACCTAGCTGTGAACATCGGCATTATACTGCTACCTAAAAATACACTATTATCAAAGGGAAAAAGCATTCATTTCAAAGACAGGTTAACAAAACTTGTTACTTACTTCTAGTCTTGTGTAGCAGTCAGCAATGAATTTCTTATGTAAAGACACTGAATCCTACAAGTAGGAAGTATACAGAAATTAACATTAGGTTTTGGCATTCAGTTACAATCATTATTAAGGAAAAAGCATCTGAATAAACAATTTTGGGGCATGCCAAGAATCACAACCAATCAGTAAAAATATGTATAAATTTCTGCTTTTCTGTGTATGAATGACTTCTTTCTCTGGGTACTCACCTTCTTTAACCTAGGATTTAGGTTAATATAACTATAATTTATGATTAACTGAATAGCTTCATTAGCAATCTCTTCATCAGGTGATTCCATGGCTATTTTCCAAATGAAATCCATTCCTATTAATTCCAGCTTTTCTACATACTATTCAAAAGAAAAAGTTAAAATTACATACAGATTACAGCATATTGGGGTTACAAAATTACAGAAAATTATTTTCTGTTACAACATCGAGTCTACACCTCTTCAGGTCAGTATGAATTAAAACTGCAGAAAACACAGTACTGACATGGAACTCTGAAAAACCAACCAACCACAGAGGCACTGGCTAACCTCTAAGAACCAGAAAGGGATGAAGGTTTTTCCAAACACCCCTGAAACCCAGCTAGACCTTTACTCACACAGGCTACTGAAAGAGCTCAGGAGTAAGATGGGCACCATCGTCATGAGCTTTCCTTCAAAAAGAAACTGTCAACCTACAAGTGATTATCATTTTTGGGGCTTAATTGGTTTTCCCAACACTTAGTGAGAAGTAGCAAAACCTGGGCCCTACAAGATTTGGTAAATATTCTTACCATCCCAGCAAGCCAACTCACAAATAAAAGGAACTTAAAAAAGTTTTTGCCTTTCTTTCATGAGGGCCACATGTGAACATAAACATAAGCTATATATAGTCTATAGATCCCCATTTTCCTACTTCCCTGTCCATTCCTAAGTTTTTTCCTCCAATTTCTGCCATTGAGATCTCAAGAATGAAGATTATATATATATATATTTTTTTAGGCATGTGTGAATTGCTGGATCTAAAGAACTGAAACCTCCCTCCCTTCTAAACAGACCTAGCCCTAAGCGCCCACAGCTGCTCAGCTCAGCAAGATGCCCCGAGAGTGACGGGATAAGCGAGCAGAGCGGCAACAGCCTATGTGGCTGAGGAGGTGCACAAGCGGGGACAGCCAGCCTCCACTTAAAAAAAAAAAAAAAGAAGAAAAAAATCCATTTTTTCCCAATTAGTACAAATAGACTTTTGCTGAATATTGAATTTTACAAGATAATACAAATTATCTAGATTGGAGAATAATGTACTTACCAACTGAGCTCCTTGTCTTTTTAATCGATGATCACAGAGATTCACATTTTCAAAAAAAGTCTTAAATAAATTAAAACCTGAAATTACAGAATGGTAGGTAAATTTATACACTTTAAGTAACATACATAATCAATGAAAAGAATAAAAAGTGAGGAGGTAAAACCCTAAAATGCTTCACGACAGTTTCTTAGCTGTAGCAGTGAAAGCACAAACAGCCGGGCACAGCGCCACGTGCCTGTGGTATCAGCTACGTGGGCGCTCAGCTGGGAAGGCTGGCGGGGCCCGGGAGTCGGGGGTCTAAGACTAGCCTGAGCCCCAAAGCAAGGTCCTTCCTAAATACAAACAAAACAAAACAATACAAACCAAACCAATAACTATAAGAAGCAAAAGGACACACAGAGAAGCTGGAATTCATCAAATCAACCTTTGTGCTTCAAAGGACACTACCAAGCAAATGAAAACAACCCTTGGAACAGGAGGAATTATTTGCAAACTACATATCTAATAAAAAGTTAATATCCAGAATACATAAGGAACTCACACAAATTAACAACAGAAAGCCAAACAACTCAATTTAAAAAAATGGGAAAAAATTATGATTAGAAAGCAGGGTGTGGTGGCACATGCCTATAATCCCAGCCAATAGGGAGGCAGAGGAGATCACAAGTTCAAGGCCAGCTTGGGCAACTCAGTGAGAATTTTAAAAAGGGTTACAGATGTAGCTCTGCAGCACAGCACTTCCCTAGCAGGCACAAGGCCCTGGGTTCAATCCCTAGTACAAAAAAAAAAAAGAAAGGAAAAGAAAGAGCTTTGACTAGAAATTTCTCCAAGGACTACATACAAACAGCCAATAAACACAGACAAAATAGATGCTCAAAATCACTAGTCATGAGAGAAAATCAAATCAAAACTGTAAGATGCAAGTGCAGACAGTAACAAGTATTGGCGAGGATGTGGAGAAACTGAAACCCTCGTACACTGCTGATGGGATGATAAAACGGGGCAGCCACTTTTCTTTCTTTTTTTTTTTTTTGCAGTACCGAGGATCGAACTCAGGATCTTGCGCTTGCCAGGCAGGCGCTTATTCCACTGAGCTATACCCCCAGCCTGGAAGCCACTTTTCAAAACCAGTTTGGCAGTTCCTCAAAGGTTAATGAGACGTCACAGCAATCTGATCCTGAGACACGCATCCAATAACAAAAACCTGTCAGTGAACGTTTATAAGAATCTTATTGGTAACAGCCCAAAATGGTTAACAAATCTCCATCCATTGATGAATGGATAAACAAAGTTCCACAGTGGAATGTTATTATGCAGTCATAAAATGGAATGAAGTACTGATACATGCTACAACCTGATACATGCTAATGAAAACATTAGCATTTAACGTAACAAAAGAAGCCAGGTATAAATAGTATGATTCTAGTTGTATCAAAAGTCCAGGTTACGCTAATCTGTAAAAAAAAGAAACAGATCAGAGCTGGGGCAAGGAATGAAAAAGGACTACCAATGGATACAGAGTGTCCTTTCGGAGTCATAAGAATGTGCAGGATTACAAAGCAGCGAAGGTGACCCAACTTTGTGAATATATTAAAGCTGCTTTTAAAACTGAGTTATACTTTAAAAACTGAAAGAGTTCTGTACTTTTGTACCATAATAACCCTTTTGTACTAAGTAATTTCAAAAAGGCAATTTTATCCATCAAGCCATATTTAATTATAAGATACCATTTATGTAAAAAGGTAATTTATTTGTGTACATATCTGTCTATGTGTACAGGGAAAATTCTACAGAATGTACCAAATTAACTGGTTGCTTCTAAGAAATAAGCTTAGACAGGGAAGAGTAAGAACTAAAGCAAAAATTTTAAGTTTTTTCTTACCATTCATTGTGATTTCATAGGACTCCAATTTCAGAATTTTCTCCTTAAAGAGCTGCTGCTGAACATCACTCTCCAGATCATGCTGTCCTTTTGTAAACCACTCAAAGCACATCTGCGGATGAAGAGAGACAGTTACCACTGTCAGCCCAAACCTGTTTCAGGCAAATACTTGTTCCATAATGGAAACAGGAACTATTTTTAATACTTAAAAGAGTATACATAATTGCCAAAATACCACTCAAAACTGAAATGGTTAGAATTCTGAAACTAAATAAGCAAAATACCCACTCCTACTTTTCACTAAATTTTTACACTTGGGTTTTCCCATCAACATTTATTAAGGCTTGCAGTGTGCCAGGCACCATCAAATACTGAGTTCTTTCAACAATCTTAGGAAGTAGTTAATAATTTTTCTGTAAAATGGGATGAGGAAACTTGGATTCATTGTTAGCAAACATGAAAACGAGTGTTCTGTTCCTGGTTTAATGTTTTTAGCTAATTATAGTTTCAAATGTCTGTCCAGGCACTGATTCTTCTTTAACTGTTTCTGGAAGTGCAACACTAGTTTAAGGAAGTCAAAGGTTTCTAGTGTAACCTAAAATTAACTTCATTAGAGGGGGAAAAATTAAAATACACCTAGAATTCTTTATCTATATGTACCTGGTTGAATAAAGTATTCCATCTAGAATGCTATCAAAATTAACAAAGTATTTATTCATTTATATCATGGATACATCTTATAGGAACTATTTTTCAGCACTTATAGTTCCTAGCCTGTATTATCTAGGCTCATAAATAAGTGTTCAGAAACCGAAGATGTGAGACATAGAAAAACTGTGAAATAAGAGTGCAACATTTAAGTACTTCTGCCTTTCTTACCTCTCTATCTAGTTCACAAACATCCTGGCCTGTTACAAGACACTCCCAGATTTCCTTAGCACGATTCCAACCCAGATACAGGGTAGCTTCTTGCAAGAAAAACGCTAGAAATTTCAGATGTGCCTCTAAATACTGCAAAAAGAAATAATGCTAATCAGTCAGCTCTAGCTATTCATACCTAAAAGAGATATTAAAACAAAACAGAACTTTACATTAAAAAAAGTCTGCTTATTCAAGCCTTATATATATAAATTAGGGTAATGTAAATGTGAGAAACCTGTTTACCAGTTGACAGTACAACATAACAAACTGCCTCACATCTATTACAAATTCAGTTGACACTAGTAGTCAATAAAATGTAATTTCAGTAATTTCAAAGTAAAATATCATAAACTCACAACTGGACAGTTAGGATATTTTTCTAAATTTTTTCAATCAGACTTTACTAGGATATTATACATACACATCATGATCACATTCATCATAGAGAATCTGTACCTGTACATGATATAATTTTCCCTCACCCCCTACCATCTCTTCAACCTCTTATTTTCTCATTTTTAAAGAACATTCCTAGTCAACTGATTTGAAAACTAAAACCCACTACCCACAGAACTGACAACTATTACTTCAGATCAAAGACAAATAGATTTTTTTTTACTTTATTATATGCAATTCTGAAGTGAGTTACTGAAAGATTAACTCACAAATGCCATTTTCTAAGCTTCATCTTAGACTGTCTACAGGCAAGGCACAAAACTATTTCATCATTACAAATATAGTTCATGTTACCTTTTATAGTTACAGTCAACAAGTATTACTATTATAGTTTAAGAAAAAAAAAGAGGCCAAATGAATGCTCTAAATCACGAAACAGAAAAGCAGTGCCTGATACCTCCCGGTAAGTGTACCGGCCGTCCACCAGCGTCGCTCCAGTCAGGCCCCCAGGCCCAGCCCCAGCTGCTGCAAGCCGATGACATGCTATCAAACTTCCTGTTACCAATTTCACTATTTCAAAGTTTTTCTTCAAGTCTTGAATAATGCTCTTGGCAGAGACAATAAAAAGAAATGTGGTATGACAATTTACAGTTAATTTAGGGTATAATCCTAGATGAGAAAGCACTTTCATTTCCTACATAACAGCAATTATTTATCAACTTGGTATAGGGGAACTAATAAACTTTCTCTAATATTTTGTTTTATTTGCATCTATAAGTGATTCCTTTATTTAAAAAAAAATTTTTTTTAAAGTCTTTACAAAGAGCTATTTCACATCCTGTATATAATTTTGGATATTTCCTCCCAAATCTATCACACTTCAGAAAGCTGTAGCTTCTTAGGCAAACTAATCTGTATGCAACACCAAACATGTCTTTGAGTGTTTTCAAATTTCTAAAACACCCTTCCAATTTTTAAAAGTAGGCTTAATTATTCCAACAAATTAAGCGTAAAATAAACAGGAAGGGAACCAGGGATACATCAAAAGAAAAGCTCCACAGACATGTGAGCAGAATGCTTAAGGTTACTGAATTACATAAACCAATTACATTAATAATCACAAAGATATGATAGTGACTATAAAATCATAAATTTTGGCCATGTTTTATTAGAAGAGGTTATGCAAGTAATTGTATAATCATTAAAATTACTGCCACTTACCTTGTCTTGCTTTTGATAGGTCTGCTTTATGAATGAGCGGGTAATTTCATGGAGCTGACGCAAAGCTGGTACCACCCATACAAACTGGGGATTGTTAAGCTGAGATGACTGAGTGAGAAAGGAGCTTCATTAGTTAAATTTAGAAATAAGTGGCAGACTCATTTATCTGTTATAAAAAATGCCCAAGTCAATTAGGTCCATTTTTATGCATTCTTATCATTTTCCTCTTCATATTGCTCATTTACAACTATCTCCATGCACTCAGAATTCAGTCTTCATATTCTGCATGCAATTTCCTAAGTCAAGAACTGCAAACAGGAGTGGATGTGAAGTGACAGTAAATGTACAGGGGTGTATCAGCAAAAAACAGACAACGAGGAATTAGCAACTTCTGAGGATAGACTGAGTAGCACAGGGTGCTGAGACATGTGGACACAACAAACTGATGGCAAAGCTTAGCGTGAACTGGCGAGCAAGTAAAACGGAGTAATTCCATGAATGGAACATCAAGGATCTAATGCGCATACTGACAGTGGTCTCAATGCCAAAGAAATACAACCGTTTATATTTCCTAGTTAAAACAATTTCCTAAGAGTAACTCTATTTTTATTAATAAGGGCTGAGGGGTAGTTCAGAGGTAAAGCATGTGCTTAGCATGTGTGAGACCCTGGGTTCAAGCCTCAGTGGCTCCCCTTACCATTTGTATTAACTCCTACAAATCCTTTAGATCATCCTTTATGCTTTTCAGAATATTTCAAATGTAATATAATATTTCTGAAACTGGTACCTGACAATTCAGCCTTCACAGTATAGCTCTGAAAAGTCTGATTTCAAGCCACACTTTTTTAAAACCAGAGAACTGATTTTGAATAAAATAGCAACTTCTGAACTATAAAACTTCAGTATAAAATTTGGTATGAGTATCAGATTAAGTACTATTAATCAACCAAAAATTGATTAAAGCTTATTAAGCCCTTAGCATTTATTTAAAAGGGTAATTGTATATTTTTAAATTCCTAGTTTTATTGAATCTTTCTGGAAAATAAAGACCCCTTTGGTGTGAAAAAATATTCCAGATGTCTTCTGCAGGAAAGCATTTTATTACTGAATATGTAAATGTGGACAAGCCCTTGCCAAAACAGTATTGTTTTCCTTGCCTCCTAATGATGAACTAGTCAATTAACAAATACCGTATTTCCTGGAGTCTAAGACACAGGTTTTATAAAAATTAACATCTCTGAATGGTAAGAGAAACTTACCAGCCACTAGGCATGGGTGTTTAAGTTTCAGTGCAGCTATCCTTACCGGACTGAATATATGCAAACTTAGCTGTATGCAGGAGGTATCTGACATCTGAGCTGATTACTTACTTAGTGGAAGTAATAACAAGGATAGCCTTTGAGCTTAAGTTTGGATCCCTAGCTTGTTACTCAAATGTTATCAGAAAGATGACAGAGTGATACAGCACTGACCAGCCTATTGTGTCCATCAATTAAGAGCAAAGCAAATGTTAATGGTCTCATACTAAAGTGTTTTTCAAAGCCAGAGGCTGGTGTGATGGACTCAAGTCACGCGGAGGGCTATATCACTGAGCACTAAATGTCTGTCTGAAGTTGTACCGCAATGCAAAGGAACTGTTTAATGTGCAGTGGTTAATTAAGTGTAGTGCTTAATTTAGTGCTCAGTTAAGGAAAAAGCAGCTTGAGTTTAATGAAACAGGACAAGCACACCAAACTCCGTATTTGTCAACATGTCTCAAAATTATACAGCCAATCTGGAAGATTCCAGAGTGACCCAAAGCACGACTGTAGATGACAGTATGCCACCAGGAAGTTGCACATAACCACTCAAAAAGAGGCCTAGATTCGGCCTCTGAGTGTGTATCTAAACAATGTGTGGTAAAAGTTAAATGTATAGTTTTTTTCTACAAATTGATACATCTGTGCTATAGGTTTCACTGACCAGCATCTTAGAATCACAGAAATAAGGTATATATTCATGGTCAACTACTTTTGAGACTAGCTAGAATATTTCTGCTAAAATAAAAAAGTTGCAAAATGACAGTGATTAAACTGTGAGGCTGTTTTCCAAACTGATACCAACAGGTTACAAAAATCAGGATATAAACATAAACTTTTAGCAATAAGCAAATAGAGTAATAAGTATCATTATGACCAATTAAGTCAACTACGGTTAGAATACTTTATTTAATATGGAAATTTATTATTGACTGCATCTTATTACATAAGAAAATTCTAAAACTGGAATTTAAGAATGATTTTATATAGCCTTCTAAAGTTCAGCAAGAACTTTAGACTTTCACCAGGAAAGATGTTATTTATTGCATCTTGTCTACGGCATTATATTGCCAAATTACAAGAAAATTTGAACTATTCTTCTCCAGTTAAATTTTGCTTTGCCAGTGCTAAAGAGTGTGTAAACAAAGGGACATGTGATGATGTCCTGGAGTTGAAGTTTCTTAAACAGGAGTTAATGGGATGTCCAAATTAGATCCTTAATGTCAGATGAGGCCTTTGCGGCCACATAGTCCAGCTTGCAAACCTATGTGTAAATTCTCTTCATTAGTTTCTGTTAAGTGACTTACTAGTCTTTTAGTATTGCCAGTGACGAGGAACTCACTACCTCAGAAGGCAGGGCATTGTTTGCGCACTACTCTCATAAGCAAGCTCACTGATCTACTCCTTTGAAACACACCCCCAGGCAACTCTTGGGGGACAAAGTTGAATCACACTTCTCTATACCAATCCTCTAAACACCTAAAGAAAGCTTTCCATTTCTTCTTGAGCTCTATCTTCTGAAAGGTGAATATTCTCACTTTCTCATATGTCTTTGTTTTTCCAGATTTAGCCTTTTAACTGGAACTAAAGCAGAAATTTTCTCATGAAAGGAAACTTTTTATAAGGATTTCTTCCTCTACTAACTAGTCACTGTGATACTGTCTGTACTGAGGACACTTTGTTACTTTTACTTTCTGTTACATATTTTGGCAAACAGAGGCAGCCCAACTATGTACAAGTTGAGTGTCCCTAATCCAAAAATCTGAACTCCGAAGTGCTCAGAAACTGAAAACATTTTTGGTGCCAACAACAAGCGCAAACGTTTCCTATTTTGTAACACTTACAATTTCAGAATTTTGCAGTAAAGCCTTTGCATATATTGTAGAATGCAAAAAAATCTCTGGGATCTGAAACACTTCTGATTCCAAGCATTTCAGATAAGGGATACTCAATCTAGACAAGTGAGGCTCTGAGCACCCCTGCAGGGAGAGGGGAAGAAGAGGAAGGGGCCTAGAGTTTACAGAAAGCCTGCGGGCACTGAGCTAGGAGCCTAAAGATAACAATTTAAAGAATATGCAAACACTACTAATTGAGTAAAAAACGCTTTTTTTGGTTTAATCATTCTTTTCGGGTAAGTACATTTAAAATTTTTAATTGAAGGAAAAAAGAAGTGAAATAAGAGGGCAAGGGTCGGGATGGACAGTGGAAGGTATAAAAGAAGCGAAGGGAAGAAAGAGGACCAAGGGAGCAGAGCGGACCCTGGCAGAGTCTACGGAAATCAAGTTAAGGAATAAAGGTCAGAGTTTCTGAACACAACATCGGGACTTGGGAATTTTATGAGTGTCAAAGCAGAGGGAAAGGGAATCAGCTGGGGGAACAGAGGTAGCTGAGGGTGGGAGGGGAATAAGAGGTGGGTGATCTTGTCTTACCCTTTGCTTAGTTTCTGTGTAGCCTGGCAGGGAGACATAATCCCCAGTCAGCCCACCTTGCTGCCTGGCAGGAAAGGGCATAGCATAGAAAAACACCTTTAGTGGCAGTAAATACTTCACTCCCCTGCCTGGAGCCGTATCCAGGGGGCTCTGATCTTCCCACTGCCCCCCTTCAACAATGTGTACTTTAAGGAAGTATCTGCGAAAGCACTTAGTAAACTATCAAGTGCTATATAAAAATGCAAGGTATTATTTGGAATGAAATAATGGTACACCAGAATTTCTTTACTGGGAGCAGTGGGGAAGTAAAAAAGGAAGACTATTCCTTTCAAGTCTCACAAAATGACTCCAGAAATTTCCTGTTACTTGTTGAGTTTTGTTACAAAACAACAGGCGTGAATGAAGTGACTGCAAGAGAAGCAATAAAAGATGCAGTGATGCAAAGGACCGAAGAGCTGGGTAATGCCTCGCTAAACAAGGAAGAACAATGGTTTAGAAGGGTTTTCTGGTTTCAAAAGCCATTTCTCTGGAGGGAAGAAAAGTCCCTTCAGTTCTGAACTTCACATCTATAAAGAAATACATCTGTTGCTGAGAAGAAAAGACCACTTTTCTGTAGAGTCCCTTTTCCTGTTAGTATTACTACTGAAGGACCTAAACTTCTTTGATAACTTGATGAAAACTTTTCAGTCATAAGGAGAGAAGCTGCTAAATTATATGAGTCATTGAGCTGAGAAAATTAGAAAAATTCAAATGGCACCTGAGTAGAAAGACAGCAAGGTTACTGAATTAAAGGAATAATTTCTTATAACTAACACTACTAGCTCTAGTTTAATGTTTTAAAAATCTCTGAAACTGGATCATTTGCAGATTATTCACCTGATGAAATTTTAGTGGCAGAATATGAAATATAACATTCTCAAATGCTCCCAACTAAATCTGGTAACTCCAGAGAATAAGTCCCTAGGTCACCAAAGCCTATTAACACAAGCTGAGAGTCTCTGAATATACCAATGAAAATTAGCAATACTACAAATTCTTTACAGAAACAGCAGTGAAGGAATACGATTGACCAATGAAATAATAAGCCACTTGCTGCTGTACCACAAACCTTGCTCATGTTAATAAAGTGAAATAGTTTGGTCTGGGCAGGCCTATGTGAGAAGGTTGTACTGGCCAGGCCAGGACTGCTGCAACCAGGGAAGCCCCCTCTACTGGCTGGTGGCCCAGGTAATCGTTCTCAAGAGGAGATTGGAGGCCAGCGACCATAGCAACAGGGAATCCACATCACTATTGCTACCTCTGCTCACCAGGACGTCCACAAGCTCACAGCACAGGTGAGAGGCCTGCAGGGCAGCCTTCCACAGCGCCAGTCCCTCCCTCTTGCAGCCACCATCCAATCCTCCCTTCTGAAATCCAGCAGCACCAGGCCTTCATCTCAATGACTGCCTAAAACTTAACATCTGAAGCACTATTTAGGTACCAGTGTTGAATGATATTTCTTTTGCTTTTTCCTGTCTTATCTATGAATGTTCCTCTACTTCTCTCTTAGGGGAAAAATATGGGCATGGTATTTTAAAATACATTATACTTATTAAAGCTGTACCTATCAGATCAGATTCAAGAGGGAAAAACTACGATGAAAGTCATATAATCTTATAACACTACTCTTTCAATGTAACCCTAAATTTTTCCCCTTTAAGAGTAAATAACAACCAAGTTTTATATAAAGCATGGATCATAAACATTAGATCTGTCTATGGATATTAATTCAAAGCATATGACTATTTTAAAATTGTGATGCAATTTGTTCAAGGTCATTATTAACCCAGTATACCTTTTAGTTGCGTCCATCTGTAAATTCTTACCTTGAATCCATCTTTCTTGTTTTTTTCCAAGCCTGACCATTCTCCAGGCTGAAAATTTGAAGAGAACTGTGAGTGACTTGTAAAAGTGGTACTTAGACTTTTCCAGTCTTAGGTTCTAAGTTACAGCTTCCGGACAGAGCTCTTAGTTTAATGTACACAATAGGCAGTAAAGTTACTTTGCTGTAACTTTTCAGGCAATACTGTTGTTCTGACAATAAAATTAGGCCAAAGACGAAACCCACCCTTTTAATATCTTCTATGCACTTAATGATGTAGCTTCTCTTGACCGCCTCCCTCACTGCATAGGCGTCACTCAGGATTGTCAGGTGCTCCTCCAGGGCTTGCTGAATAAGGCTGCTGGGCAGCGTGGGGAGATGGGCCAGCTCCCAGAGCACCTCCAGCACCTGCGGTGAAAGCACGGTGAGCCGGCTGAGCTGCGAACAGAGCTGCATTAAGCATTTATAATTAAAAATCCATTTGATTCTCCTGCCTTTCCAGAAGTGGTCTCAAAGCGAGCTTCCCGGCCTATCCGTCCAATCAGGCTCAAAAGCTTCTGTCTTACTCTGTCGCTCTCAGTCTCCCAGCTCTGTACAACAGAGAGAAATACATAGGGATTGCTTTACAGTTAAATTGGAAAAATGAGCAAAAACCTCCACCTCGGATGAAAAATAAAGAAAAGTACTGCTATGAGGGGGTCTCAAAAGAGCTTAAATTTTTAGAAGAATTTAAAAGTAAGCAAGTTTGACTGAATGCATACCTTCTGAATGAGCACAAACAAATGATTAAGCTGATCGGAATTAAATTTCACAGCTGCTGCAGCAATAATAGTATGAATGTTCTCAATCACGGTAGATGATTGTCCTGACTAGAAAATAGCAGACAATGGAAAAAAGTTAAGTCTTGGAACCTGGCAAAACCTAAGCCCTTCTCTTATACAAGCAAAAGTAAAAATATAACAATGTATTCTCATCAGCATCCACTTCCATAATACCGGCAAGACAACATGAAGCAACCATTATCAATGGCTATCAGCTGACCCTATTTATTCCTAGCTGTATTAAATGTTTAAAAGAACAATACAAAAAACCCCATGAGAACCAAGTTCTCAGTCTGACACTTTAAGAGGAGAACAAAATATAGTAATGCCATGCTTCACAAACACTTCTATTTGCAAACAATTTGGTTTACAAACAAAAAGAGTTCATCAAAATTTTGCTTCAGTTTGCAAACTCCAAAGCAGGAGACAAACACAACCACAGCCATCTTCTGCACACAAGCACAAATGCAGCCATCTGCCCCCAAACTGTAAAACAGATTAAGGTCATGAGCCGAGGTACAGTCCAACTGTACTTTCAACTAGGTAAGAAACTCAAATTACATGTGTACTCACTTTCATTATTTATAAATAAGTGTAGGGGCTTCAAATGGAATATTATTTGACCCACTTCTAATTTTGCTCGTAAACACTGCATGTCTTCATTTAATGTGTATCTACCTTATGGGCAGGAGGTCAGAGCTGCAGACCCTACTGCTGATCTTACGGTCGACACTCACTTTAAAATTCAATTGTGGTACTGTTACTCCTCGCTGTTCCCCATGTGAGAAACTTCTAATGCAGGGAGACATTTGTAGATTCTTTTAATTTTTTTCTTGCACCTACTAGGCACATACAGCTGTTTACAGAACGTAGTAGATATATACAATATAGACATCATGATCTCTAATCTTTGACCTTATATAAACTCACAGAACAAAAATACTTGAGGATATTCGACCAAGGCTGAAACACTGGAAGTAAAATCTGTGAGACTGAGGACTTTTGTTCCACTCCTGCTCCCTACCTTCTGGAATTTGGTCCGTAATGCTGGGCTGGGAAAACACAAATGACACTTCTCAGAGTCCTTTACTAGCTACCTTCCCATTTCTGTACATTGTTAGTAAGGGGCAGTGCTGAGAGAGAAGGCCGGGGGGAAGACAGAGCACTTCCGGTTAGGCTCACAGAGTAAACATAAGGTGCGCTGAGGCAGCAAGGGGTTCCAGAAGTGCTAGTGGCAACAGAAGCTCTGCCAGTTCCAGCCGTGGTAGGAAAAGCCGGGGGAGCCTTCTTTCCTTGGACTGATCACTTCTTAAGCAGTCTTCCTTTTCACTTCTCCAGCATGCATTCTTCTCTCACTTTCCTGATTTTATTTTTAATCATCCGCCTTTGTGAACAATCTCCTATAGTCAATTCCTTTGTGTTCAAATACATGGCACAGATCTGATTCCTGACAAGATTCTAACTGATACAGTGATTAAGTGGACACAGACAAGGTGAGCCCTAGGTTTTTTTCTGGCTTACCAACTAGATATGAATAATACCATTACTGAACAACAACGGAGAATGAGTAGGTTTGGACTTAATGAACTGAGATGTTAATGAGATCTCATTACTGCTCTGGGGCTCAAGGAAGAGGTCTGAATTGAAGTTATGATTCAGAGGCAAAGCTATAGGAATTGGTAAAATGACTAAAGAAAGCTTATATAGTAGGAAGGAGTTAAGAACTAACACTTGAAAAAAAGAAAAAAGCTATCTGTAGGCAAGGTAGAGCAGACATTATTAAAGGAGACTGAGGAAGGAATATCTGAAAACCAGCAGAGTGAGTAATGGCCGAAGTGGGGGAAGAGGATCATGCAGAGCATGCTAAGACCGACACCCCTGTCAGAGCCCCAGCACGGGAAGACCTGACAACCAGTTTTACTACTGCCCGCACTTATGAGGGCACATCGGAGAGTGTCATTAATGAAAATTAATAAATGATACAGTGAAAAGAGCCCTGGACTGATAAAAGACAACTAATCTAGTTCTGCTAGTGTAAGTGACGTTCAGGAAGTCCTTCCATTATTTAATCTAAGAAACAAGACTACCAGACTAAATCAGTAGTTTGAAATTTGAGTAGTGGAACCCTTTTTACACAAGCAATCTTAATAAAAACCCGAAGCTGTGAAGCAGAACAGGCACAGGTGCTCAGGTTAAAGCAAGACGCCGGTCCCCGTTCCTGCGCACACCCACCCTCTTCCTTCTACTGTCATCCATACATGTCAGAAGAGGACGAAGACAATTCTGGGCAACTTACCTGTATCTTCCAAATTTTAGTGAGCTCATCTAATGATAATTTACTGCCCAAGAGTTCAATAATCCCCTTTATACGATCACAGTATTGTGCTTGGTCTATGTTGCCTAACAGAAAAAATACCAGAGAGGAAGACAGATACAGTGAACACTGATCCTAAATATAATTCTATTAATTCAAAGTTATAGTTACTTGCTAAAAGGTTGCTTAAAAGCTAATACTTAAGAAATAATTTGCACCTTTTAAAATATAATTTTTAATATTGTATGAAATAGAATATATATTTAAATATATATTTGATTAAATATTTAAATCTACTTTAAATATAACACTTAAAAATAGTTTTAAAAATATGCTTGTGTTTTTATTTTTTGAAAGCAACTTACCTTCCAGTGCAATTGACAGGACTGAGTTTTCAACTAGCCAGTCTAACAGTCTGTCTGTATCGATAGCGTTCTTCACAGATTTCGATACGGTGCTGTCTTCTATCAGCCTGGTTACCTAAAAAGGCAGGATTGTTGTGACTGCATCTAATAGGTGCCATCAAAATCTTCACATATGTGTAACACCTACAACATTTACAAGCAACCAGCTGTACAATTAACTATCATCTACCAAAAGGCAGTTATCAGATGTCGACAGACTACTCCTCGCGATGTGTCTGCCAAGAACACACGCCACCCTTTCTGCTTCTACTCCCTGCAACACTGCAGACTGGCTCCGGAAGGCGCATCTAACCTAACTTCAGCCAGGACGCAGCCTCCAAAATTTACAGCTAGGCCAGAGAGAAAGTGTCAGTCCCTCGGGGATGATGGGAACTGCAGGGTGTGAAACATGGGCGCTATCCATGGCCACGAGCTCTGCCATACAGAAGAGGTAACGCTGCACATAGAGAGGAAACACCACCAGTGTGCTCAGAGAAGCGGAGGCAAGACTTGGACAAAGGCCTGGCAGCAGTCCGTCTCAAATTCTAGTTATTCACTTGTATCCCTGCCCTTCTGTGATTTGCCTATTTAATCTTTTTATTCATGTGAAACAGCCAAACCCCCTTCCGTAAGTTCCTCTTTTGGCCTGAAATGGTTCAAGATTAGTTTATTTCACTTGTAGCTAAGAACCCTGAATCCTAACTAAGTCCAAACTGAAGAAACATCACTGCAATTATAACTGAACCGTCCTGGCTTCACTTGCCATTTGCTAAACCCACTGCACTGTTTGTGTGGATCTAATACAGGGAGCTACAAAAACATACTTCCAGCATTTTCCTCAGACCAACACAATGGTAGTCAATTTGTCTCTCCCACTCTAACACTACCCAGAAGGCTTGGTTTAATCCGTATGTGAAATAAAAGGAATTGTCCCTTAGGGTAAAAAGTAAATCTCAAACCATACATTCTGAGAGATTACATTATAGGACATGTCACAAAAATATTAAATATTTCAGGCAATACATTTTGAAAGTAATACAAATAAGATGGTTTTATTACAATTATAAATGTATACATCATTTCCTACATAATCACCATTATCTCTTCTTTATATGATTAAAAGACACATTGTTTTTTTCAACGTTTTTATGTTAAAAACTAGAAGTTTTGGCAGAAAGTCCTGAGTCGTACATCTTGCAGAAACAAGTGTAAAACTTACTTCTTTGAGGGAATTCATTTTAGCACTAAAGTGTGGGGACTTCAGCATGCGCAGGAGGATGTCAAGTCGAAGGTCATCCACAATCGTCACAAGATCAGGTTGGAAGCGCATGCAAAGTAATTTAATGGCAGACAAGAGCTCAGGGATGCTAACCAGTCTCTGTTATTTAATATAAATAGAAAAAAGAACTGTAAAAGCTTTTTGATCCCAACTCATAAATACACACAAAAATAAAAGGTGGGCCGAGAATTTAGCTCAGCAGCGCAGTGTCTGCCTGGCAAGTGTATGGTCCTGAGTTCAATTCCTGGTACAAAAAAATAAAATAAAATAAAGCGTAACAATAGTCTGGGGGTATCCGATATTCTACATGACCAGTTAACTACATCTTGCTCAACAGAAATGAAGTACATTGGTAAGCAACTATATCACACCAAACCAAACCATCCAGAGAAATCCAAGAAAGATAAATCATGTTAAATGTTAAAACTATTTTAAACAACTCCAAAAATACGCTTTTAATACTGCATTATTTTAAAGTTTCTTCTATTTTAGTATACTGATCACAAATCAGGTCAGTAGAATTCTGAATGATGATCACATACTAAGAATAATCTATCTATTCTAATGACTGAGGTAACACCAACCACTGGTGTTTCTGAAATAGCTTTGCTGGTGAGGGACTGTAAAATTAATTTGGTGTTTATCATTATGTGACCGGACTCCAGAGGGCAATGCTATCCAAACTTTTCCAAGTCCTGACTCTGCTGGATGGACTACTTGGCACTGGAGTCTATCTGACTGGCAACAGAGCTTACCTTGTCTTTCAGGTCTTTCTCTTCCACGCTCCGCACATCCTGGATTGTAGTAAGGATGACTGGGTCTAGCATGGGCTACAGAAACAAAAAGCTGCAGTTAATAAGAACTCCCGAATCCCTCTGGTTGTGGTGACAAACACCTGTAATCCCAGCACTCTGGGAGGCTGAGGCAGGACTATCACAAGTTCAAGCTCAACTTAGGCCACTTAGCGACTCAGCAAGCCCCTGTCCTAAAATGAAAAAGAACTTGAGATGTAATTCTGCGCAAAGGCCCTCGATTCAATCCCCAGTACTGCAAAAGAAGGTAAAAAATTTAAAATCTCTCAAATTTAAATTAGTAGGGAGATTTATCTACGAAGTAGGGAGGAGCTATTTCTTCATTTACCATTCACAAAGCACAGAGTGCCATGAAAAATGTGAATTCTGGGATCAAGAGTCACCACTGCCTAGCTAATACTGCCCTAAGTAAACCCTTACCTGACTTTGTGACTCAGATTCCTTAATTTAATACGGGTATAGTTCCTGCCATTATATCTTACAAGAATGATTTGAAGAACAATTCAAGACACACAGAGAAACTTTCAAAATATTAAGCACAACTATGTATTGTTCTTATAATAGAATATTTTGCGTTTAACTTTTAAAAGTGAACACAAATCAGGGAAAATACAACCTAGTTTTGCTTGCTGACACGAATGAAACCATAGGTGAGAGTCTCCTAGCATAATGTTCCCAAACGGCAACTAAATTAGGTAACTAAACAACATCGTAAGTGATGAAATACTAGCTCAAGAACGGTTAGCACTTCATCTAAGATAATTTTTAACATTTGTCTGGTAAGATTTTAAAAAGACAATATTTGGCTATCAGACCCACCAATACATTAGCAACGAATTAAAATGACACTACACAATTCTCCAGATGGAATTTCTTCATTTATACGTATGCCAACTGTGCAGTATGGACTACGGGCCATTACAATTAAGAGACGGGTCAGTGTCCTGGTTGGCAAGTGTCAGGCCCTCTTTAACCCGCACTGCAACTCCGTAAGGTAAGTATTATCACCATCACCGCTCTGCAGGTGAGGGGACAGAAGCACAAGAGTAAAGTTAAGTCTCCCAAGTCATGGAAGTAGCATATGGTAAATGCAATTATTAGTTAATGTCAGGTAACATGTATCGTGGTATAAATTCATGGCTGAATGAATTCAAGTCTGGCTAATCAGGTATTGTTATGGCTTGTGTCTGGATGTTCCCTCAAAGCCTCACGTGGTCATAGGCGGACTTTTGCAGAGGTGGCTAGATGTACAGTGTGTGACTGATTCACAGTGCAGGGCTGGGATTAAGGGTGCATGAATACGAAGTTGGCCCACCAAGCGGCTCAGCACTGCCCTAATCCCGGTGGTCCGGATAAGATAAAAGGGGCAGGAAGACGCTGCCTCTTATTGCTTCTGCTACCTTGTGGGGGCCACGAACTGTTCTCTGTCACCCCTCTGCCCTGCCACCCTGCCTTGGAGCCAGCCAACTATGGATGAAACCTCTACAAACTGCGAGCTACATAAACCTTCCCCTCTTTAACTTTGGGTATTTTGTGTCAGCAATGAGAAAAGTAACTAAGACAGGTATGATTAAAAGAAAGATGAATTTCTATATACTTCTGTTGGAATTTAGTATCTTTTTTATTCTTTTTAAATTATTTTCTGCTTTTATAAGGTAATGTACTTTCTAGGGAACTTAATTAGCAGGTAGAATATTTACGCTGAGTTCCCTTCTTCCATGGAGTAATGTATGGGTAAATGCATTTAAAATCCTATCTGGAAGCTGATTATTTAAAAAAAAATCAATTATTTAATTATTACATTTTAAAAGAAATTCTTTGCTTCTTTATGTCTTAGTGTTTCAGATACAAAACTAATAGTCAGATGAACATGCTCAATAAACTGGAATAACGCCAGATGTCGCTAAAGGGGATAACGGACAGAACGTAGAAGACACCCCGACGAGCCGCGGTGCCTCACTTAAAAATCTTACAGCGCAGGGCAGGGCCGGTGACGCAGCTCAGTGGCACAGTGCCTGCCTGGCAAGCGCAGGGCCCTGAATTCGATTCCCGGTACATATACACATAAATATGTGAAACCTTATAGGATAACCCTGACGTCTAAGAAAGGATCCAACATTTATACACGGTAGGAATTTCCAGTGTCTACTATGAAAAAAAATAGCCTTATCACCCTGATTAAAATGACTCTAAGTACACTTGATGTTGGAAAGACGAAATAATGCAGATGGAGGCATTGCTCACAAAAGACATTATGCTTCTAAAACCACGTATTGTCATTTCTTAAAAAGTATGCAAAAGTCACAGTGCATTAGCATTAGCAAACCGGACACTTACATCTCTGACCATTCTGGATCAGCTGACTTACACTTGTGCAGTCAGGAAGTAAGACAAGGTGCGCTGTACAGCTGTTATTCACAAGCGAGTAACTCACTAGCTGAACACTCAATACTGACCTAAAGTAATTCATAAGAGCACGGACACCCTGACACAAACCTGTAAAGAGGATAAGCATGTATGTTGCCTGCTTTACAGATGAGAAAATGAAAAAAGTTGACAAAATAACTCATTAAAAAGGTAGATAACCTTCTCAAAGGTCAGAGGTCTCAGACTTTGAAGTAGTAAGCATTTTTATTATATCCAGATAATATCTTTACTAGAATAGCTATTTTGAAAAATGAATTTACCTCGGATTAAGCACTTTCTTAACGGTATGATGAAAAGAAAATGGTTACCGTGTGTACGTCTTTACTCAATCAGTGCGTACATTAATGTAGAACGGCTCAATCCTACCTGCACCACTGAGGAATTCAGGTACTCTGCACACACTCCTAAGGGCTGCACCAATGCTGAGACAGCCTGCAAAAAGACAGTGATGATTAAAAAGAAATGGGAGAAAGTTTTTTCTTTCAAAATTAAGAAAATCCTTTTCCCGCACTGGGGAGAAATTCAAAGAGTGATTTGATCAACTTATGAATGAAAGACTAGGTAAAGTGGTGATACGAAGATATTATCTGTTTAAATTCTAAAATTTAATTAAAACCAGAATATGTTAATAAAGCTACTATGAAGCTGGACAAAAATAATTTTAAAGTTCATATTGTAGAACATAAAATTGTTTTAAAAAAGGAGAGAATAGTTCAGCAAAGAATATGTCTTTAACAAAAACTGCAAGGCTCACTTGAAGAAAATTACAAAACACTACTAAACAAAAGGATTGCACTTTTAAACAAGCAGGTACTGTATTCCTAAATGAAAAGTACCAGTACTGTAAAAACATTAATTCTCCAGACACTGACCTATATACATTTAATGCAATTCCAAGCATGCCCTCAGTAGGACATTCTGCAGTGGAACCTCACGGGTTGACTACGTGCCAAAGAATGAAAACACAAGAACAATCAAGACGATTTTAGAAAGTAACGATACTGGGCAGAAGTCGCGCCACCGAGAATTAGAAGGGTGGAGTAACAGTGCCGAAAATGGTTCCGAGCCGAACGACTGCAACAGATGTCCAAGAACAAGGTCACACGCAAAGTCAGCAAACACAGACAGGGCAATGAACTCAGCAGAGGCTCTTACAACTGACTATGTGAATGAAAATAGTACTGGGTCTCTACTCACGCAGCACATAAACACTTTTAGATACATTCAAGTGCTAAGTTGTAAGAAACAACCTTGAGGTGGAAGAGACATTCTCTAAGGAAATTAAAACATTTTAAATCATTAAGTAAAATCTACATAAAAACGTGTACTTTCCGTATAGTAAAAGTCACAATCAATAAAAATGAGGAGGCAACAATGCAAGAAAATTGCAAACATAAAATAGGTAACAGCCTGTATAGGCTTAGTAACAAAAGAATTCAAAATGGGTTTGGGGGATACACACTGGTTGGTATAAGCTTTTTGAAATGAGATATAACACTGTCAATTATAATTTTAGAGTGTATACAATTTTTAACCCAGAAATTTAATGTTTTTAAACAAAATTTTAAAATTGGTCCTAGGAATTGGTCCTTCAGAAATAGAAGCACATTATACCTGAAACACTCTGTAACAGGAACACTCTGTAGGATTTACAAATAACCCAATACCCATCAATAAATGACTGCATCATGATACGCCCTTTCCAGAATTACACTGGAGTTGTGAAAGTTCTGCAAGTATCAACCTGGGAAGATATCCATGATATAATGCTAGGTGAAGATACAGGCAAGGTGTATCTTCACGATAATTTAGTTTGAGAGCAGGATTGAGAAAGGAGAGGGAGATGGACAGAGAAACCACAGACAGGCTCATGTTAGCTGAGGAAAATGAAAGGATACATATTAAACAGATAACCATTACATAGGATACGAGGTAGTTATGTGTATAGGGATGTGGGGAAGGACAGGCAACTTTCCTCTGTTACCTGGTTACAAGAGTTTTAACTAGAGTAATTTAACCAAGTCATCTTCTTTTCTGGTATTTTTAAAATTCAAAAATATGTGGATTTGTACTCTGTCTTATATTATGGCCTAAATTTATTCTGGGACACAGACAGACAGAAGTCAGATACCTATCATGGAATTTTAATTATACTTGTTTGCTAAAATGAGTCTCAACCTTTTGATCTCTTTCTCTGTAGCCTGAATTTTGTCATCTCAGGCCAACTGCAATCAATAAAATTCCTTATCACTGCAGTTGAAACATAGTTGCTGCTACTCTGAGAGCAATTTGCAATACATTTTATATCTTTTTTTACACTGATTAAATTATGGTAGCCAGCAAAGGGTCTTATGTACACATATATGAGAAGTGCCTAATAGCTTTTAACTGAATTATTAATTAACCTTTCAATGCCTAGTGTTCCATTTTTGGAAGGCTCATAACAATGGAACATGATGAAAGTTTTTTGTCTTCATATTCTTGTTCCTTGAACCTTTCTAGGTGACATATATGAAGTTCATGCAAAAATTCAAGAAACTGCAATCTCTAGCATAAATGGGTTAATTAGAGATCAAAATAAAGGGCTCTCAGCTATAAACAGGTCAGCAGTCTATGAAAAATCAAAGGTGAAGTATCTGCCTCACAAGGTTAAATTCTTTAAGAAAATGAAGGTGACACAGAGTACGGGGCTACAATGAGGGAGACGATAAGCTCTCGTGGTTGGGACCTTTGTTATCTGTAAGCTTCTGTCATACCTAAGAGCTTACTGAACAGTGTTGCAAAAATAAAGTATTTTGTTTGTGCTTCATCCTATGAAATACATTCTGGCATATAATTTCACTGAGTCATAAAATTGTTACGCACACATACACATACTGTATTTAAACATTCAAATCATTTCATATAACCATTACAAATTAAGAGAAACTCACCACAAAGGGAAATACTGAGACAAAAACCACAAACATCCTACGTGGAAATGCTATTGACTAGAAACAAACATTTTTTGTCATCGGAACCATGAAATCTGCTGCTCTGATTTTTAATATTTAACTTTACGCGTCCTCTGGTTGTATACGAACCCTGATATATTGAGTATGTACAGTTGATAGCTTACCGCAAGTTCTATATCTTCTGAATGGAGCTTGGCTTGGATTGCTGCAAATCCTCCTAATTCTCCAAACTAAGAGGAAAATAGATACAAGTTAATTTGAAACACAACACATTAACACTTTAACCAAGAAGCCAGGGTTAACATTTTACTTTATCATTGTGTTGTGTAATACAGTCTTCAGAAGTTCATCATGAAGGGATTTGTAATGTGCCAGTGATATACTGCACAGGAGATGTTAAGTCCAAAAGCTAAGGTTCGCTTGTACAGATTGTGCCTTCAAAGAAAAGGAAGAGTAAAACATATCTCCTTAGGAAAATGTTCTGAGTATTGTCTGTACTTGTCATGTGCTTAAACAGCAACCCTGGAAAATCTGACTAGAAAATAAAAAACAAACTACATAACATATTGATAAAAGTTGTATACCTTATTAACCAGATCCACAACCCATCCATGAGGTTCCTATGAGAAGAGAAAATCAAAACTGAGACAGCAACAGAAAAGCTTTCTCATTAATCATTACGGTTCTATTATCCTAAGTGAGAAGTCACAGAAAAACCTATTAAAATTTGAAAAATACTTCAGAATGCTTTTTCAAGTGTCACCTAATACAAATCTTTATTACCACATACAATTTGTGAATGCTGTAAAGTCTGGGTTTTGATGGAATCGCCACCATGTGAAGCCTTTCTGCACTTCTGGGCAGCCAGGCTCAGCTGTTTAAGCTCTCCAAAGAATAGCGTAATCAGTGAAATATATCAGAAAGATTTATTTTAAAAATGAAGAATTATTTATCTATAAGGAGTTAATCAGGAATCAGAGATTAAAGTTTAGTTCCAGCTGAATCACCACTCAGTGTCCATAAGCCAGTGCTTTTTGTTCTCGTTTGCTCCCTGACACAGAACCCTGAAGAGGCATGGACATGGTACCCTGCTTACACGGGACTCATATTCTAATAGGGCCAACAAAACCAGGGAAAACCACCACCTGCACAGGAGAATTCAAACTGTGGTAAACCTTATTAAAGGAAAACCAAAGGGCCTTCCAAAGAAAATTGAAGCTTTCTTGTTCAGGGTGGTAGGCATGAGAAACCTCTAAGTCGTAGTCTTTAAGCTTGAACCTAAAGGATGATATAGGTTTAGTAGGTTAAAGAACAGTCCAGCCAGAGAGCCTGAAACTGCAAAGGTTATTTGGAAAGGGCAGAAAAGAGTCCACTTGTTTGAAAAACTAAGTGAGAACCGTCAGCTGAAGCATGATGACCCAAGAGAAAGGGACAGATGACGTGTGGACAGAAGCAAAGCCACAAGAGAGCTCACAGGCTATGATTACAAAGAGCAACGCAAGGGTTTTACCCAGGGCAGTGTTTTCTGTCTTCAGAATACCCTGGCAGTTCTGTTGAGAATGGGAGGGAAGAGCAAGAAAGTGAGCAGCAGTCAGACACCACCAGCTAGAAGACAAGTGAAGTGACCAGACAGGACAGAGCAGCAAGGAGTAGGGTAGTTGTAAAGAGAGAGAGAGTCACCGGAGGGCCGTTACCGATTCACAGAACCCGCTCACGGCTTGGCGGCAGGGAATAAGAAAAAAGGAATGAACTGTAGGAGACCCTTGGGTCTTTGGCATGCTGGTAACCGATGGGGATGTTATTTATTGAGAGGAGAATAAAGGCTGAGCAGGCAACACAGATTCAGGCCCGCTACTGACAACTCTGGGTGGCAGCCAAGAGGAGATGCTCACTTGGCCAGTCTGGTGTGTTCAGAGAAGAGGTTTGGGCCACAGAGATACATAGTGGAGAGTTATCAGCATAAAGATGACTAATCTACACAGATGGAAAATGCTTCTCAGAAAGTAGAGTGAATACAGGAAGGCTTGATAAAGGCTGGGCAAATGGGAAAGAATCAACGAAGAGACTGTGGCCAAGGGACAGGACACATGATCAATCTCTCCCTCTCCTTTTCTTTTTTTCTTTTTTTTGAGACAAGGTCTTGTTATGTCACTCAGGCTGGCCTTGAACGCACTGTGTAACCACGCTGGCCTCTAACTCATGATGATCCTCCCACATCAGTCTCCCATGTGCTGGGATTACAAGCATGTGCCACCATGCCTGGCTGTGAAAGTAAATTCTCTTTGGATGGAAAGTAACTTTCAACTCAGGCCTCAAAAAAAAAAAATCCCCCTACACTAAATTCTAAGAAATGTGAGTTCATGGAGATCAAACAAACATGATTAAGCATATACTGTAATCTATATAAGTATAGCACATACACAAAACAAGGTTTTAGATTTCAGACACAGAATCTGAAAGAACCAAATAGCAATACATCAATTTAAAAATACAGTGACTGAAGCTAAAAATTTAAATGAACAGGTTAAACAGATTAAATACAAATACAAGAGTAAACTGGACTACAGATCTAGACAAATATGACAACTGCAGCACAAGACAAAAAGATGGAAAAATATGAAGTGGGTTACAAAGCAGAAGATGGTCCAACACAATCCAAACAAAGTCCAAAAGAAGAGAGACTGACGGGGAAGAGGCAAATTTTAAAAGATAATGACTAAAAAGTGACAGACCTGCTTGATACATGCCATTCAAAATGAATATAAAAAATATCTGTCAATTGCATGATAGTTACATTGACAAGCACCAAAGACGTGATCCCAACATACAGCTAGGAATACATGAGAGCTCTCTTAACAGAAGCAGCAGTCAGATCAGCAGCCGTTTTCTCAACAGCATGGATCAAAGCCAGAGACAATGAGCTTGTGTCTTTACTATTCTGACAGAAACACCTTATCAACCCAGAATGAAAAATCCAGTGAAAGTATTTTTCAAGAAATGGAATATACAGTTACATTTAGGCAATTAAAATAAAGATAACTGCCAACGGACATGCATTATAAAGGATGCTTACAGGGTATACTATCTATTTTACGGTGAAAAAAAGGAGAGGACTAAGACATGCACAGTAAAGATGGGGAGGTAAAAACAGTTGGGCTGATCATGAGGAACATGGCGAAGTCTTTAAGTTCACTCTGAGAGAAGAAAGACGTTGAATTTTACTTTTTGTTTGGTCACTATATTAAAATTTTAGGGTAGCCACTGCAAGAGGGACTGGAAGAGGAGGCTCTGGAACCCTTCATGCGGTACAGACACACAGAAGGGAAAGTGCTACGCTGAAGCCAGAGAGGATGTGCTCCAAGGGCAGGACACCAAGCATGCCACACACAGTGGGAAAGGTTCTACAGTAAGGACAAGCCTGAGGATACCAAAGCGATCACAAACCTAGGAGCAAAATAAAATACTTGAGACAGCAAGAATAGGCAGAGTCTTTTTTTTTTTTTTTTTTGCGGTACTGGGGATCGAACTCAGGACCCTGCGCTTGCTAGGCAAGCGCTTATTCCACTGAGCTATATCCCCAGCCCCTAATAGGCAGAATCTTGAGCCTTAGCAGAAGAGAGAGCTCCTTTGTGGTAATGAGAAAAAATACAAAGATTGACTCTTTCTAGTCTCAGTTGTGGCATATGGAAATTGAAGAGAAGAGAATCAATATTCGCTGAGTGCTTTCTACAGTGAACCACTATGTTCAGGGTTTCTACAGTTCCAAAAGAAAAGAGACTAATGCAGAAGGGACGATTACAGTACATTGGAAGGCAGTACTTACTACACATGGTTAAAGAAAGCATGAGTTGTTCTTATAACCAGGCATTTACACTTGGGCAAGTGCTTAACCTCTGTGTCTCATACAGGAGGAGTCTACCCAACTCATAGGATTAGTGTGGTAGTTCAATTCCGAAGTACATGCTCACTGTCCCTTCCTCTCAATTCTTACCTCCTCTCCAGAGTACTGCCTAAGCCACTAAGGTGGCAACAACCACTCTTTGCCTCTATTCTATACAGAGCACATGGTATTATATTTACTGTTTATTATACTGTAATTTTTTGTCTTTATACTACTTCTACTATGCTATAAGCTAGAAACCACATTGTAATATTTTATTAAAGACAAAGATTACTGGTTTATATCTCCAAAACCTAGAATAATATAAAATGCATTGAGTAGTCAATAAATGCTTGTTAGACTAAACCTTGCTAAAGCAGTACGTACGTTTCCTATTAACTAAAATTAACCTTTTAGCTATTTAGATTATGTACTCCTTGAGGGATAAAGTTACTGACACATTGCAGACTTTTTAATAGTAAATAAAGACATTGGTTCTGGGCCTGAAAAAGTAGGAGCTTCAATGTTTATGCAGTTTGAAATAAAATTGTATATGAGTAGATGACATCTTAGGCACAATTACTTATTTTAAATCATTTCAAATCCTCTCCTGTCTCAAATATCTCTAAGAGAGGGACAAACCAATTAAACTGAGGTTCTGACAATCCATTATGTAGGGCACTGAGGTCATTTCTTACCAAATATAGTTTCAAATCTAGTATCAGTTAATAGCTACAGAGAAAATATGTAATATCTGAATAAATTTTAAGGCATTTCATGAGCCATATAGAGAAGATGTAATTTTTATAGATTATTTTAATCTTTCCATGTTAACAGTCAATTTTATGGCGTAAAAATATTTTTCAGCTCATTTCTCTATAGAAGGATGAAAAAGAACTACACTTACCTTTTGAAAAGCAGACATAGGTGAAACAGCAAACATATTTCCCTCTCCAAACACTTCTGCCCAGTTCCTTTGAGAGACTTTCATTCTGTTTTTAAAATGGTATTCATTATCGGGATTAAAAGCCTAGATTTAAAAAGAACAGAGAAATGTTATTTTCGATTTCTATAGCAACACATTAGCATTAGAAAAGATAAAAATATAGGTTTGGACCTTCCATTAATGGAAAGTTTCAAGAATACCAAATGTTGGCTAATGCAGGGGAGCAGCGGATGGAGGTGCTGCTCCAGCAGGAGGCAGAAGCAGCAGGGAGAGGTGAGCAAGGGTGGCCACAGGCTGAGCAGGGCCACAGCGGAGGCAGAGGAGGCCAGGAAGGAAAAGGCATGAGCAGGCTAAATGGCCCAAAACCGAAAGACAAAACAACCCAGGTGAAAGTATTTAAGATTTAAGTAATCAAGAGTGAAAAAGGGAAAACTAATCGTTCTATGAGCTGAAAACTCATCAAAATTAGCAAAGTTTTTGTTTTGAACTGAAACATGAGACAGTTGGTCTATATCTAAAATAAAAGGCCAGAGCTCTAAGAACTAAGTAGCTCTGATGATAAAATCATTAATTGCGAGTCAGAGAATACCAAGTCCCGGCAAGTGCGCGTAAACGAAGAGACGCTATACCATGGTCAGCACGCCCAGGAGGCCGACGGGGACGGGGTCCTGTTTCGTCCTCTCCGCAACGAGCTCTACCAACAGCATCAGCATGTTGTAGATGCCCTCGTGGATCTCGGTGCCCCACTTGTGAACAGCACTCGATGTCAGGAGCTACGGAAACATGAAGGGCAGCCTAGAATTCAACTTGAAAAAGAAAATACAGCAACGGTTCATCGTGTCAGCCACACATGAGAGATGATGATCAAAATACCTATTTTATGTACACGGCTCGCTTTAAAGGATCCGTAACTGTAGTCAGTCCATTTACTTGTTCATTTATTTCACTCAAAGTCAATACAACTGTCTTTCCATTTTAATTCCCGTGTTCGTGAAGGTAGTTTATGTAAAAGAAATTTTTATTTGGTACTCTAGTGTTCATTATTAGTACTAGGAAACCTCAAGCTTTATACAGCTGAGATCAATTCTGGATGCTACTGTTTTCTAGCTATGTAGACTTGAACAAACTTACCTGAGTACTCACAGGCTCAGTTCTCCCATCTCAAATGAGCGTAATTCCTGCCCACTTCACACAGATATTACAAGGATCAAAAGACATCACAAACATGAAAGCATTTTATAGGTGGTAAGTCATTACTAATGTACCTTGACAGTTGGCTGTCAATATTAACTACTTCTGGAACCTGAGAAATAGATGCTTTATTTCATGGACTTAACACACATTCTTTTCACATATTTTTTAACATCTTGAAAACAGAACTGATCTTTCCACCTGTTGACCAAATGACACAGGACTCTAAATTTAGTCAAGTTGTAGAAATGCCCTACTATTATTTTTGCTCTTATTTTCTTTTTGGCATGTATAGAACACATTAACTTTTACATGTTTAAAGAAATCTAAAATATCTCAAGTGATAAGATATTGTAATACTAGCACATTACTATTTTTCTTAAACATAAAAATCAAACATGGTACATCTTATAATCAGCTTCTTAGATTGTGTTAAAGAGAAACTGACAAAGAAATGGAGGGAGGGAGAGGGAGAAAGGGAAGTAAAAAGAAGACATGTTATGTACATGCACAAACTCACCCATGAAGCTGATCATTATGTACTGTACCGTAAACATGTACTAATACAATTTATAAAAATTAACAAGGAAGTACATGAAATAAAAAAGAAACTGGATTCTGTCAATTTTAGTCTTGTAGTATGTCAGGAGTCTAACTCAGGAGCATCTGCCAGGAGAGGGGAGGAGAGATCAAAGCCTCTCACTTCAGTCACTGCGGTGCTTTCATGCTTTATTAAGATTTCCCTCTAGAATGAAAATTCTGTGCAATAAAAATCTCATGTTGGTCATACTGAAAACTTACACAGAACAATCCAGAAGCGCTCAAACCACACAGAAAAAACAAAGTTCCAGATTTTCTAAATGCCAGAGGCTCCACAATATGCTGAAACGAGCAAAACCTTAAGACTAATTTTATATAAGCCAGTGAGTTACTACTTTTGCAAGAATTTTTGACTATATAATCTTCCTGCATTTAAAAACTAAATAAAACAAAGCAGTAATTAACACTGAGCAGCTTTGTGTGATTACAAAATGAAAACGTATGCAGATCAAGCATCACGCCCTCTGGTATCACCTGATTTGTTCACTTTTCACCTTGAAAATGCAGTTCTAAGAGAGATGGAGAAAAGAAGCCCCTTGCAGAGAGGAGCACCCAGGTTTTGGACCATGTCTGCCTGTGTGCAGTAAAGCACTCTGGCTGGCCTGGAGGTTGGCACTGGAAAGTGTGGAAATGACGACAAAGCACCTTCTGCACACTTTGCTCCTGCAATCACTTACTAGTCAAATCACTACTTCTAAAAAACCTGAGGCCACTTCTGAGAAAAACATATAAGCGAAGTAGTCCCAATTATATTAACCCTTACTGAGTTTTCTCACAGCGGAGCCTAAAGGCATGTGTAACTTTACCACTTGGGATTTGATAAATAAAGTATGCCTAACTGAGAGAGAGGGGAACGTTCTTAGTAGTTCTAACCTGAAAAATCCTGTAACATTTTTGCATTCACAATTTTGATTCACATAATTCAGGGTACCTTCAGGCCTGTAGTTTTACAAAGAAACAACCATTTGATCATTTACACTGTTAATAACAGCTGAAGGCATGATACAGAGGTTGTATGAAACATGGGTGAGTACAGAGGTAGACTATCATACCTCAAACACACAACTCACTGATCAGCTGACTTGATGCAGGGCTGAATGAACCTGGAAATCCTCAACCAGTCCCTTTCCATGACTGAATAAACTTGTATTTTCCTACTCTGTACATTTATACATATATTAAGATATGACTCATGGTTGTTACGTTATAAAAAGTCTGCTATTTTTAAAGCTACTGTTATTAAGAGAATTCTTAAATTCCCCTAACATGAAAGTAAATCCCGATTCTATATAATCTCTACTCAAATGACAATTTAAAAAGATTTCTTCCTGTTTTTAAAGATGAAGATGAAATTTTGCTTCTGAAATTGTTTGTTATTTTTAAAGCCCTGAATCAAGGGTGTCAATCTACCAAAGATGGGCATAATCATTTGCAAATGTACAGTTTGCTTTATGAGAAATACAAATTTGATCCATCTGCAGTTCTGGTGATTTACTTGCAAAAATGCTTGTCAAAATCCAGCAGTACTAGACAGCAAGAGACTCATTCATTCATTGAGCCAGGAGTACCGAGCTCATTCTGAGCAAGGCACTTGGCGACCCAGCGGGGACAAGGGCAGGGTCTGTGACACGGTTCAAGACTCAGACCCTGAAAGGGCAATCACGCAGAGCTAGACGCTTTTAGAAACGTGATTCCTGTGATCTCCTATTCCCACTGTTGAAAGGGACACTGCTCTCTAAAGCGAGGTGACCAGAATGGGAGCTAGCACATACATCACTCTGGCTCTGACAGAGATGCTGCTGACTGTGAGGAAGAATACCCAGCCTAGCGAAACTTTCAGTAGTAATGTTGGCCTCTGCCTCAATATGGCGTGAAATAGCTCATATTTTGGTAAATGAATACCTATATGCCACAACCCTTGGTTTACTAAGATATCAATTTTCTAATATAACTAAATCTTAATCTATTCTTCAGCAATTACATAGTGGGAAGTAAAAGTTATACTCAATCAAAGGAAGTTCAAGCAAATAAATAGAAGAGAAGTAAATAAGCCCCAAATTCAGAGCTACTTTCATTCATATTAGAGAATTCAAGAGTTGAAGAACATCCATAAGCTGCTCTTAAACATGACTAACTGAAAAAAGCAAATGTACTATTGCTTCCATCAAAAAAGTCTAAAGATAGCCAGAGGTGGTGGTGTACTCCTGTAATCTCAGCCCTAGGGAGGCTGAGGCAGGAGAATAACCGTGAGTTTGAGGCCAGCCTGGGCTACATAATGAGTTCAAAGCCAGCCTGAGATAGTGAGACCCTGCCTTAGGAAAACAAAACAAAAAAGTCTAAACATTAGTACATTTCTCTTACCTTTTTAAACGCTTCCGGCATACACCTATCCATAAATCTTTTACAATTCTCGTCAGACTCAGAAAGACCTTGGTAAAATAAATGAAAGAATAAACTGTCTTTAGATGTTAGTTTATAGAAAGTGTAGACTATTACAGATTCATACATATGGAACTATTTATCATAAAAACCTTCATTCTTAAGGTTCAGACATTCTGCTAAAGTAACAGCTGAGAAATAACCATTAGCACTAGACTTTATAAAAGGTGAACTTATGTTTCCATTTCAGAATAACGTCACTGATCTAACTAGGTAATTAAAACAGCAGCTAGTTAATAGCCATTACTTTTTCCTAAATAGCTCTATAAAAACACAGATATGCCAAAAATCACTCTTCTTCCTGAAAACAAATCAACTTTGTCTAATAAAAAACATAGAACACTAGCACTAATTCATAGAGTAAGTGATAAAGAGTAGGTGAGTGAATGACTTTACTATCAAATTGTAATTCACAAGAAATGCTTTTCCTTCTTAAGCAGTTTTGCGTATCAGTGACACCTGGTGACCAAATTTTCCTTTCTTAATCCACTGCCTAGCAGAGCACCTCCATCCTAAAAGGGACTCAAAAAAATGCTACGGTTGGGAAGCCAGTCCTAAATGCAGCATAAAACCTGTCAGGGTTAAATCCAAACCAGTCCTAGTATTTCCTTTTGTTGTGTCTTAAGAGGGAAAAAAAATCCATAAAAATGGTCACATTCATTTTATTTTACTTTTACATTCATTTTAAAACTAAATTTAATATGAATAAATTATTTTCTTTTACAGATTTACAGTACAAAATCTTTCTTATATTGACACCCATTCTTCTAACGTAGTGATATTCTTACCATTCTATTAGCTTTATTTCTGCAAACCATTTAAGACAGCAGGATCAGGCAAATATAAACAAAACGAATGTTAACAAAACATTTGCTTCTCTTTCCTCTCTCCCCTTTTCTGGTGGTGCTGGGAATGCAGCCCACAGCCTCACACACACATCATAAGCAAGTGGTCTATAACTGAGCTGTATCCCCAGCCTTTATTCTTTTCTTAAAAACACAATCAATACCCTCAATTTTCAAAGCTCAAATTTAAAGTATTCCAAGTTCTGTGGAAAAGTTAATCGTAACTGCTATAAAGCTTTACAACTATATTTTAAATAACCTTACTAGTAGTGCTGCTAGAAGAAAACAGCTGAGTAGTTCAAAGCTTTTATTCACAGGGTGATAAACAGAGACTTAGAGAATAAATGATTCATTCAAGATCATACAGATGATGGCAGGTGCTAAGATTAACCCCAACCACCTATGGAAGAAATCTGTTTCCTGAGGTAGGAAAGCTTACCCAGTCTCGCTAAGTAGGTCGACGCCAGTAGGCATTTGCCAAGTGATTCCTCTCGCTTGTAAGGAATGGACCAATGATCAGTCAAAACACGGCTTTCCAGTTCATATAAATTTGTTGTAGGGAATTCAATTCCTTCTCCTGAGCAGTTTCCATTTTCATCATTCTTCTGAGAAAAAAAAAAACATTAAAAGAGAAGGCAAATATACCAATTAATGATTACTCTAAAATTTAGAATTTAACACGCAGCAGTTCACTGGTAGCTATTAATACCAAAAGTGTGGACTCTTTCTTTATGAAAATCGTATTTTTCACCAAGGAAACCTCAAAATATTCTCAATTTTCATCATTCTGGCATTGCTATTCTCTCGCTTGAAGGTGATCCCTTTTTTGAAAAGCAAACTCAATTTCTCATTAAAAGACAACAAAACTATCTTCACTTCAGGCCGTCTTGTCCTCATCTCTCTTTTCACTGAGGGGGTAAACTTCAGAGGTATCTAATTTGCCATTTCCATCTCATCACTGACTCCTAGTGCCACCCCAATCTGGGCTCCCGGCTCCCTACTCCCCAGAGTGGCTGCTGTCACAGTCACCCCAAGCTGCAAGTCATTAAATACAGTCGTGTTTCAGTGCTCGCCTTATGCTCAGGATTGACCTCTGTGCATCCCTCCTTTTGGAATGACTGATGTTCTTGCCTCACCCCCCAGCTCTCCTCCACCCGGACTCCACTGCCCCCAGATGGGCTGTGCTTGCGGCACGCCTTCCCCTTCCCAGCCACACAGACCCCGAGGTTCCTCCCACACTGGTGGCACGCCCACTTCTCTGGTTCCACTTTCGGCCAGGATGATCGCATCTATTCTTCGAATCTCAGTTACTCCCGACTAGCAATGTGGCTTCAGCTTAGACTTGTCTTCAGACTTACAGACCCACAAACACCAGAGCCTCTTTGCCACCTCCAATGCAGTGTTTCCCAAGCCAAATTCGTGGGCTTGCTCTGTATTCAGGCCCATTTCTGTTCTCCTTTCTGGCAAGGGGTGCCACATTCACTTGGCAGCATAGGCAGAGGCCAGGGCTGTTCTCCCACCCCCAAGACCAGTGAGGAGACTTCAGTTTCTCTCAGACATATCTACTCTGTCCATCTGCACAGCTCTCTCCAAGTCCACACTACCAGATTTTATGCCTGGACCATCGTACCCACACTCACTTGCTCTCCACATTGATCTTTAGAAAGCACAAATCTGGTGTCAACCCTAAAATACCTCAGTGGCTTCCTGTTCTCTAGGTAGCCCAATATCTTTTTTAAACTGTTCCGCAAGGCCCTGAGTGAACTGTCCCTTCCTCTCTTCCTCTTTCTCCTTGCACACCCAACTTTCTTGCACGCCTCCTGTTTTCCTGGGATTTGTTTGTCTTTTTAATAATAAGTTTGCTTTAATTCCCCATCATACTGACTGCATGGTAACATTTTTGAACTGCAGTTTCAGTAACCATTACAGCCTTGTCTTTTACTTTTTTAAGTACATGTTTGCAAGACAGAACAGTCATGTTCGTTTTGGGGATCTGGTGCATGCTTTTAACATAACGTATTTTGGATCCTCTTATCCCCATGTCTTTTTTTTTTTTTTTTTTTTTGGCGGTACTGGGGATCGAACTCAGGACCCTGCGCTTGCTAGGCAGGCGCTTATTCCACTAAGCTATATCCCCAGCCCCATCCCCATGTCTTTCACCTCTCTCCGTCCTTCCTCATCCCATTTCCCATCTTCAAGTCCGCATTTTTATGTCTTGGTTTTTATTTATTCTTTTTAAGGTTTCTCATGCAAGAAAAGCATGTTATATTTAACTTTCCGACTTGCTTCACTTAGCATTATGGTTCCAAGTTCCATTCATTTTCTTACAAATGGCATGGTCTCATTCTTCTTCGTGGGTCAATAATATTCCACTGTGTGTATATACCACATTTTATTTATCCATTTGCTGATAATGAGGGTCTAGACATAAAATCAATAGTTACGCTACACCCACATAAGTAGAATAAAGAACAAAAATCACACAGTCATCTCAACAGATGCAGAAAAAGGGACTTTTCTTGGGACAGGTACAATGCTCTCCGTATCAGACTATTTTCCCAAAGTCCATACCAATGTCCCTGGTCCTCCATGCTCCTCTAGAACCGTTATACTTCATGAAAAGGTGGTATTAACTTTTTCTGGCCCTAAACTGGGGTAGGATTACGCGTCTCTGCCTTGATGAACAGAATGCAGAAGTGACCCTGCATGGTGCTCAAGCAAAACAGCCTTCTCTGGGCTTGCTCTCTTAGCACAGACACCATGGACCCCAGACACAGGGGCTGGGGAGACCCTGGCTGAAGGGGACAGCAGGCATGTGTGTTCTCTCCAACAGCCACTCAGGTCCATGGGGCGCCAGCCCCTGGAGGCTGGAAGGTTCTGCAACTGAGTCCAGCCTCCAGACTCATCTAGAGCCTTGGCTTTCTGCAGAACCCTGGACAGGTCATGGGGACTTTGGGCATCCTAAGAAATGGCCTTTGAACGTCACCACTCCTAACTCACTCTTCTGCCCTTTTTAACTTCTTAACTCACTCTTCTGCCCTTTTAAACTACTTCTATATATCCTTAACTTTTTCAAGAAAGTTTTCCCAAGAACTTCTAAACTAGGCCCGGTCTTCCAACTATTACTTGCTGCTACTCTCCTAAAGCCTCCTCAACAGCACTGCTCACTGATGTAATCTGACATTTACGTGTGGTTCCTTGTTTCTGCCCTCACAAGACCGAATTCTACAAGGGCGTGGGCCTTGACTATTTTTTGCCACTTCTTATCCCCAGAGCCTAGTATCTACACCAAAGTAGGTTTTCAATAAATACTTTTCGATGCAAAAGTAATACGTGCAAAAAGCTATTAGTGGGCCACATCCACATGTCAGGCTCTCCTCTAGCTCTCACCATGCTAATGTGTAATAAAGCAAACTGAGCCCAAAGTGCCTCAAACCCACTCCCATGCTCCAGAAAACCCAGTCATTTTCATAACTCAGGTCATAGTTCAATCATTACAAAAGTAAGTAAAATCATTCATTCCATTAAAAAAGTTTAACCTTTATTTAAGAAAAAACAAATATAAGCAGAAATGATAAAAAGCACGCAGATGAAAACTAATTTCAATTCCTTATCAATGATACCTAAAGAAATCTAACATTATTTTCACTTTTAAATTGGGGTGGAAATAAGATAAAGAAGAAGAAGGCAATTAAGTGTGGAAAACAATGTAAATGGGAGGGAAGTGAGGGTGGTGAATTAAGCAAGATTTCGAATCAATATCTGGGGGAAATTCAGCTCTTAAAATATAACACTTTTCAAAAATACATTTAATTAATTATTGTAAATAAACCAATTTTACTAAAAGTAACTTGAAGGGAGGCAAAGAATAAAAATTTGGGAATTGCACATTTTTTAAACACTTACTTTTAACCTGTGACCAAAGTAGAATTAATACATATGAAAACGAAAATTTCAGTTGGCTGCTCTGGGGTGGATATATGCCACAACTGTGGACAGCTACCGTAACTGCTGTGGAGTTAATACAGCAACGCATCGATGAAGTCACCTGACGTATCTCGCAGCTATAAAAACTTCCTTGAAAAAAGAGAAAAAAACTCTATCGCTTCAGTGGTCATAGACTGAAATGTGTTTCCTCCAGATCCATATGTTGAGACCCTTACTCCCTATGTGACTATCATGCTGTCACTCAGCGGCTAACTGACTCTTAAGAAAAAGTCACATCTGCAGGGGACACCAAAACCTATGGATGCTCAAGCCCATCATATAAAATGACATAGTATTTGCATACAACCTTCAAACATCTTCCAATGCTTCCAATCATCTCTACATTTCTACAATGTCTAATACAAGGTACATGGTATGTAAATCGCTGTTATACTATATTATCTAGGGAATAATAACAAGAAAAAACTCAGTACATATTCAGTAGTTTTTTCCCCTCAAATATTTTTGATTTGTGCTTGGTTGAATCCTCTTTGCAAAACCCACAGTTGTGAAGGGCCAATTATATCTGAGATAGGATCTGTGAGGAGACACCTGAGATTAAATGAGTCCCTAAGGGTGGAGGGTCCATATTCTAAGGGGAAGGGTCACCAGAGATTTCTGTCTCCAGGAGGGTACACAGAAGAAAGGCCAACGAAGACATAATGAAAAGACCTACAAGTCAGGACAAAAATCCTCACCAGAAAACAACCCTAGTGACAACCTCTGACCTTGGACTTCCAGCTTCCAGAACAGTGAGAAATCGCTACAGGTTAAGCTGCTCAGTCTGTGGTATTTTACTATGGCAGCCTCCGCTGATTAAATGCTTAATTTATTAAATTAAGGTCAAAGTAGAATTAAAGTACATAAAACCCACACAGCTGCTTCTGAAGTAGGTATATGTCATTATCATGGAATAGTTACCAATTTCTACAGAAGTTAATAAATCTTATCACACAGGAAGCCATGAACTCATCAAATGAATGTATCAGCTATTAAAGTTAAGAGCTTCCTGATGGGAAGAGGACCCTTAATGAGGCAAACATGAATTTCCCGTTATCGTGCACTGTAAAGTGTACAATTATCATCTCTGTGACATTCTTGCTGAAAGTATATAACCTAAATTTAATCATGAAGAAACCCAAATAAGGAACAGTCTAAAAAATATCTAGTCTCTGTTCTTTAAAAATGCCAGTCATGAAAACCTTAAGGAGATTAGGAAAGTATGACACAATATAGGATCCTGGACTGGATCTTAAGACAGGAATTTTCAAGTATTTTGTTTTACTTTGGGGGCTCAAAGGACAGGATTGATGTCTATTTTCTGGTTTTGCTAACTATGCTCTACTGAGGTTAGGGAATATATATAGAAATATTTGAATGAGCTTATCTTTCAGTACTGTAACAAAATACCTAAAGCAATGTAACTTTACAAAAAAAGAGGCTTGTTTAACTCATAGTTTTGGAAGATGAAAAGTCCAAGATGGGGTAGCTCTACTTGTTTGGACTCTGGTGAGGGCCTAACAGAGGACGGCCATCACGGCAGGAGTGTGAGAGATACGATCATACAGAAAGCCAAGGACACCGAAAGGGTCAGTCTCTGGCTCTCAGAACAGGTCAGAATTAACTCAGGGCTCCACAAGAAGTATCTGAACTGCTTCCAAGGGCAGGTCCCTTGTGGCCTAAAGACCTCTTTCTTGCTAGTTCCCTCCACCTCCCACATCAGCACACGAAGCCCACGCCTCCATTACTTGACTCTGTGGGGAAACTCACATCCACACGATTGCAGTGACCAAGTAGAATTTATTCCAGGAGTGAAAGGTTGGTTTAGCATACAAAAGTCAATTGCTATGGTGCACTATATGCTCTGGTTTGGACGGAGAATGTCCCTCAAAGGTGACTGAATCTTTAGGGCACCACAGCTGACCAGGTGAAGTCTGGTCTGACAGGCTGGTCACTGGGGAAATGATAAGGAAGGGAATGCCCCTCTTCCTGGAACCTCCTTTCATTGCTTCTGCAGTCCGGCGGCCATGACGAGAGCAGCTCCTCCTCTGCCATGCCCCCTGCCAGCCTGTTTCTATCTGGGAATGGGCTGGCTATGGACAGAACCGGAAAGCCAAAACAAACCTCTCCTCCCTTGAAGTTGAGGGTACTGTGCTCCCATGACAAGAAAGTAAGACACCATAGTGAGAAAGGACAAAAAACACATGATATACCAGTTGATACATAAAAATACGCATAAAATCCAGTAGGGTTCCACAATTACAATGAAACAACAAACAAGAAATAAAACACAACTTCTTCAACCCGATGAAATGTATCTATAAAACCACCTATACCTAACGTCCTACTTAATTGTGAAAGACTGAATGTTTTCCTCTAAAATAAAGACAAGAAAGTCTGTTCTCATGGCTTCTATTCAGCATTTTACTGGTAGGTCTAGTGGAGACAATTATACAAATAAGAAATAAAAGTTATTCATAATGGAAAAGATGAAATAAAACTGTATTCACTGACAACATGATTTTGAAAGCAGAAAATAGGAATCACTAATAAGTACTAAAACTAATAAATGAGTTTGGCAAGGTTACAGAACACATTATCTACGCAAAATTCAATTGTATTCCTAAATGCTAATGAACAACCTTAGCAGAAAATTAAGAAAATAATTCCATTTATAATGCTAAAAAGAAAATGTTTAGAAGGTATAAGACATACATTAAAAATTACAAAGTATAATTAAAAGAAATTTTAAAAAGACCTAAATAAATGGAAGGATAGCTCATGTTCATGGAACAAAATAATCAGCTTCAAAATTCCAGGTAGTTTCTTTGCAAAAACTGATAATCTGATCCTAAAAACCAACACAAAAAAGCAAAAATCCTCAATAGCGAAATATGCAAAAGTTCAAGGACTCACATTTCCTACTTTTAAAACTTAATTATACAAAGCTACAATAATCAAAACTTGGTGCTACATTATATTGGCACAAGGTTAAATAATCAATGAAACAGAACCGAGATTCCACAAGTGAAACCTTACATTAATGGTCAACTGATTTTTTAAGAAAGGTGACAAGACAACTTAATCTTTGACAAAGGCATAAAAGCAATTCAGTGGAGCACCCTTTCAACACATGGTGTAAAGACAACTGAACACGCACTAGCAAAATTTATGGACCACATCATTATCCCATTCTACATGCAAAAATTCACTCAAAAGTGATCCCACTAAATAGGGCAATCTGCAAATCACATACCTGATAAAGGACATGAATCTGATATACAAAAAAAAAACTCTTACAACTCAATTTTGTAATCTTCCAATCTTGAAGCACTGGAAAATGAGCAAAGGATTTGAATGGACATTTCTCTGAAAGAAGACATTTAAGTGGCTCATAGAAGTTTTATTTTATTAGGAAAATACAAATCAAAACCACAAGATACAATTTCACATATGCTAGGATGGCTAAAATAGTAAGAGAGACAATAACAAGAATTGTTAAGAATGTAGATAAACTGGGAACCTTCATGCATCTGGTGGGATTCTAAAATAATACAGCCACTTTTCAAGACAGTCTGGCAGTCCCTCAAAGATCAATCAATTACCAAAAGATACAGCAATTCTACACGTAGGTATATACCTACAGAAACGAAAATGTGTGTCCACACAAAAACCTGTATGAAAGTGTTCATCATTGCATGGCCATTCATACCCCCAAAAGAGAAACAACCCTAATGTTTAACAAAACTGATAATAAGCAAAATGTATTAGAAATGTACAGTGGACTACTTTAACCTTAAAAGTGAACAATATGATGATATATGCTACAGTGTGAATGACTTCAACAGCACAATGCTAAGAAACCAGAGATATAATGCCACATATTTTTGATTTTTTGTTTACATGAAATGTCTGGAAGAGGCATGTTCATACGCACAGTAGGTAGATTAATCTTTGCCAGAGGACGGGGCGAGGGAGAAGAGAAAGGTAACCGCTATCTGGGTATGAGGTTTCCTTTCCTAGGGTAATGAAAATATTCTACAATTAAATGGTCATCATGGTTGCACAACTCTGAATGAGCAGTTTAAAAGAGTAAACTCTGTGGCATGCGAATTGTATCTCAAAAAAGTTGTTATTAAAGGGCTAACTAACAAAAATGGGTCCAATGATTACAGTTGCTAAACATAAACGTGTACATGCACGTATCTAAGAGTTTCAGAACAGAGTTGCACTTCAGGATCTACAATAAAAATACAATACCTATAGCCATTAAGTCTTAGAACAGCAATTTAAAAAATAATATATTTAAGACTTGACAGGTGAAAACAACATGCTGCCTGGTAAGCAGTTAACGTTTTTGGCTTTAGCATGGAGGGAACAGATGTGCAATAAGCAAGAGTTAACAAAGGATCCGAGAGCAGTATTACCTTTTGAGGAGGCTGACGCCAACATAAAGACATAGGAAGGGGGAACAGTGACACCCTTATGTAGGTTTGTTTAATATTCTGAGTCATCATTTTGAGTTGGGTCTGTTCTTGGCAAAAATTACATATTGAGCAAGAGAGTATAAGCAAAATAGCTTAGAAATGCCCTCTTGCAAAACAGCTTCCAAAAGACAATGTATCAGACTTTTAACAAAAACCGTGGAATATAATATACTATTTTCTTATTAGATGCCAAACTCAAATGATACAATTTACCAGTAATAAGCACTGATTCTAAAATGATAGAAATACATTTATAAATAGCCTGTTATACTTCAGACAATATGTTCAGTGCTGGAGGTAAGAGATAAAGACACAATTCTTGTCTTCACAGAACAGGACAATGTGAAAACAGAAAAATGAAAGTCCAGCCACCTTGTGGGGGTCCCACATGCGAGTAAAGACAAGTATGTACACAGGTGAAAAAGCTTAAGGTAATGGTACTCCAGAGAGGAGGCACAGGGCATTCTTTCAAAACCAGCACTACTTTCTTTTTCAAGAGTATCAATAAAACAAATGTTTTTAGTCTTTTTCACGACTTGAGGTAACGTCTTTACTGCTTTTCATGATACGCCACTAATTTCATTTTAGACTGAAAAACATTACAGTATTTGTATAAATCCAGTGTTTATTAAGAAACACACAATTCTGGCACTAAGGCAGAAAAGAAATGAGATTGTGATGTCTGTATCAACCAAAATAAAATCCTAGTAACACTATATCTTGTGCATTCAGTGATCCAAAAAAATAGATGTGTTAATATATTAAGTTATGGTTTCTAAGCTATCCAGTTTAGAATTACAATTAAAACAAGATTGCTGGTACATACTCACACATTTTAAATATTTTAGGGTATTTCCTAAATATATTATCTTTTTACGACCATAAATGTAAATGAAAATACAAACAAGGTTTCTGTAACTCCCATAATACTTGATAGAAATGTGAACATGTAAAGAATTCAAAGAGTTGAGATTATAACTTTTTCTGTCTGTAATCTGTTCAGACTAAGGTTTATAATTTACTTGTGAGGACGATGTAGTAACCTTTAAAGAAGACAACAAACTGATTGCCCTTCTACTTGACACGGATGCATTTAAATTTAAACCTACTCTACTAAAAAAAAATCTATTTGGGAGGTGCCCATGTCTGCTAGTAAAGAGATAAATTCCTCTCTGCCCAATGACTGAACACAGATAAGGAAAACTATTCTACTTAAAGAAGAGACTGCCAATATTGCTTAAAGTTTTTTACTTTATTTTTGTTGTCTTTTTAAGACAGAGTCTCACTATGTAGTGCAGGCTGTCCTTGAACTCACTTTGTAGCTCAGGCTGGCCTCGAACTCCAAGCAATCCTCCTGTGTGTCACCACGCCTGGCTTAAAGTTTATTTTAATAATTCAATTACTGAACTATTCTACTAAGTACAATGTACTCAGAAAAACTGCTAAATTTCTGGTCAGTGTATAGAAAAGTGATGATCACAGGATCACCCACTGATTTCTCCAGAATAATTTTAAGTGGATTTGCCTATTAAAAAAGACAACTGGTTCTATATATCTGAATTGCTTAAGGAGAAATATGAAAATATGAACACCTGATTCCAAGTAACTAATCTGTTATAACTTTAATTAAATCTTGACATTGTTAACCTTATTTATGAAATAACTGTTAAAGCACTTCAGGGATCATTACATGCAGATTGCACAGTCCTCTTACTTCAGGCTAAGGAAATAATTACTGTAATACTGCTTTCTTGAAAAAGAAGAAATGATGGGTAAGTGTAAACAGTCTCCAAGCTACTAACACATTGTGTCTCCTTTGTTTGCAAAACTATTTTCCTGAATGCCTTTTAATTCCATTCTATAAATAGTAGATAATTTTCCTAATTAGTCTACAAAAGTGGACATTTCGTCTGGTCTCCTGCATTAACCCTTCCTGATTATTCATGTATTTAGAGTATGAGAAACAAAGTTTTTATGAGAAGGGGTTGTCTTATAATTAAAAGGTAGGTTTTTTTGGTCTTTTTTGAGACATGGTTTCATTATGCAGTTCAGGCTGGCTTTAAACTCAACTTTATAGCCCAGGCTGACCTCAAATTCGCAGCAATACTTCTGCCTCAGCCTCAGGAGTGCTGGGATCACAGGTGTGCACCATCGTGCTCAGCTAAACAGTATCATCTTACACATGAATTTATCCTTTCACTTGGATTTAAAGTTTGGGACTCACTGATTCCAGGAATAAAGAAATAAGTAATTGTAGTACCAGTTTCCTCAGGTCATCCCCAGGGACTGGAGTTATACTGGGGCCCAATGATACTTAATTTCCCATAGCCACAAGAAATTCAAAGGCTCTAACTCAAACTTGTGTCTTCGCTAACAGTCCCCATCTCCAACACTTAATGTGTGATCTCACCATCTACACCACAATGATGCTACCTCAGAAATTTCTCCTGCAAAGTCACATTGCTTTGTATGAGGTCCTGGCCCTGGACTGCTGCCACACTCCCTCCGTCCCTTCTGTGTCCCCCACCAGGGAACCTGACTCTATCACTTACTTGCTCAGAAACTTCTCAGCATCCAGCTGCCTGCAGGTACTAGAGAAATGCATGTTCTTGCACAGTTGTGTAGGGCTCTTCTGCAGCCCCCAACCCCACCTGCCACTCTCCAGGCTCTTTCTGCTCTCGCTACCCTGAGCTCAGGCCTGTGTGCACAAGGTCCGGCCAAGAAACCACATGTTGCTGTGTGCTCTTCCTCTGCCTAGAAGGCCCTAAAATGCTCAGAATGCCCTTTTTCAGCCTCACAAAATTCTTTTCTTCAACAGAATTTTCAAGATTCCTCCTAAACAAAGTAAGCCACCATCTTCTATTTTTACTTAACATTCTCATTTCCCAGAGGCTGTTCAGAAATGAGTAAGAGAAACAGTGTCTGCCTTTGAAGCTCAGAAAAACCCTGGGGGGGGCAGTTAAATAAGGAGTTACAATTTCTTATAAGGAATATATTACTCCAGGAATGCATGAAAGAACATAAGAGGACCCACTCAGCTCTCTAAAAAGTAGGAAACCCTACTGCATACTACAACATGAACAAACCTTGAGGACAATGCTGAGCGACACACCTCAGTCACAAAGTGAAATACTATAGAATTTCACTTGTACAGGTATTGAAAGCAGTCGAGCTCCCTCAAATAGAAAGCAGAATGGTAGTTACCAGGGATGGGAAGTACAGAAGAAGCAAGTTATTTAATGGGTATAGAGTTTCAGATTTTTACAAAATGAAAATTTCTGGACATGTCTTTCACAATAATGTGAACATACTTAACACTATTGAACTGTACACTTTAAAAACAAGATGGGGACTAGGTATAAAGCTCAACAGCACAAGCACCTGCCTGGCAAGCGCAAGGTCCTGAGAGCGATTCCCAGTGCCAAAAATAAAAAAAAAAAAAAAAAAAAAAAAGATGGTAAATTTTATATTATATATTTTTTAAAATCACAATTAAGGAAAAAAAAAGAGTGTAGACTCACCCTATTCAAGGTCAAACGTGACCCACTACATGAATGATACTTAAACTGAATCCCAAGTGAACATACAACTTCTTCACAATTCATGCATACAGGTAATTCTTAGTCCTTATCATGCCCGAGCCATCAGCAACATTGAGCCCTACTGATCCCCCTCTCCTCCTTGAAACACCTTCACTGGGTTCCAGGACAGACCCTTACCTGTTCCTGGTAAACACAGCCACTCCCCAAGCTCCTCTGTCACCCACAGCACCCTGTATCTAAACACTGGGGTACCTTCAACGCCGGCAGTCAGACCTCACTGTGATCTCAGGGAGTCAATCTAATGCAAGGTTTCAACCTTGTTTTCATTATCCCCGCCTCCGCAAAAGCCCTTTCAGACATTTTTCTTAAACACCTCACTCCGGCATAATTAAATACTATGGAATGAGACTGTGTTGGGTGGGGCTGAGCTATACAGTAAGTCCTTGCCATATTTAAGAATTTCTTCATCCCTCCACCAAAAACAAATTTTTGCTCCTCTGGCACACGACTCCCCTTGTTAAGTGGTCTAATGTTAAGTACTGCCTGTGAGCTGAAGGCTCACATTTTAGCTCCCATACAGATCTCTTCTCTGAACTCCATGCATATATCCACGCCCCATTTTGAACTCCACTAGAACATCTAATAGGTATCTCCAATTAACATGTGCAGAAACTCCTAATCTCTCCCACCAGATCATGTTTTAACCCTGTGTAAACCTCCAACAACATCCTCATGCTGACAGAGTTCTACTGAAGAGATATCTCTCCTTTCTCCCTGACAGAGTCCAACCGTGGTGGCATCCTGCTGCTGCTAAAACATGCCAGCCCTGCTCCTACTTGGGCTGCGGCAAGTGTCCCTTCTATAAAGTACGGCTCACTGGTTGCTTTTTAAAATAGATTCTTATTTGAACACTGGTCTCATTTGTTTACATGTATCTCTAGCTTGTCCTGTAACAATAGCAGCTGGGTAGCTGCAACAGAGACTATACACACCCTAAATCTAAAATATATCCTATGTAAACCTTTGCAAAAGTTTGCCAACTCTAACTTGGAGCATATACTCCGATAGTGCCCTCATGTCTCGTAATTGGACAATGCCCTCATCTTTTTCAGGTCTTTGTTCAGACCTGATCTTCTCAGGGAAACCTTCATCTATTTAAAAACCAGCCCATGCTATACCTGGGCATTCAGCCTGCTCTCTCTCATTTCCTGTCTTTTTCTTCCCGCAGTACTTACTTATAACCATTTGACACGCAACTTTTTACTTATTTATCTTGTTTCTTGTCTGTCTCCCCTCACTAGGATATACTCACTAGGGCAGAATTTTTGTTTGTTGGTTGCAATCCTTGACACAGGATAGGTGCTCAATAAATATTTAGTGAGTGAATGAGTGAATAATAAATACTTGTGCAAATGAATGAGAAGGGAACAGGGTCTTAAATACAGAGAACTATGTGTGTACTTGGCACTACAGAGAGAATATGGCACATCTGAAGCATCGTCTAGTTCACAACATCGAATACTGAGTTGTTTTAACTTCATCTGCTTATAGGTTTGGTTCCCCAGTTAGATTGTGTACTGAGAGGAGCTATTTCTAACGCTCCACTCTATTCCCAGTGTGCACTTTTGTGTGATACCTAGGTCCCTGGTATAACATCTCCAGCAATATCTCAGAACCTCTGCCAATACGGATCTAATGACCAAGCACTTACCTCATTTTTGGAATGCCTATTTCTTTTTTGCAAAAGAAAATTCAAGTGAAATCTACCTGCAAGTAATTTTAACTATTATTTATCCAACCATAATTAAATACAATGTTCATTTCCTAATTTGCGAAAGAATTTGCCATTTCCTTTGCTTATAAATATAGTAAGTTTTCTGAATAAATAACAGGTAAGTGAAAATGTTCTATAAATTCAAACTTCAAACAAACAAAAGTAAAATGCTACTGGGATTACCTAAGTGCTTTCAAAAGGATGTGCCTGCTGCGTTCCCTAGTTCTGGGACTCCCACTCTTTTGAGTGGCTTTGTATCTCTTCCTCTTTTCCTTGTGTAAATAAACATTACTCTCAGGGAAAATAAAGGGATATGCCTGCAATACAGTAGAAATAAAACTACACTGAAAGCACTTATATATTTCTATTTTTGGAAAAATATATATTGTCTTAAGCAATAAGTTCTAATTTGCCTTAATCCTTATAGCTGTTAAGACAGATAATTCATTACACTTAACAAAGAGATCCAAAGTGAACAAGCACACGATAAAGGCGGATGAATGAGACAGAAGGCAAGGCACTGCATTTTTTTACATGTGGAAAGAATACAAAACCCAAAGTCAAAGTCAAGAAACTATGGTTAAGCCAGGTGACTAGCTCAGACCTATAATCTCAGCACTTGAGGGGCTGAGGCAGGAGATTGCTTTGAGTTGGAGGCCAGCTTGGGCTACAAATTGAGTTCAAGGTCAGCCTGAACTGCAGAGCAAGACCTTGTCTCAAACAACAACAACAACAACAACAACAACAAAAAACCCACAACAAACCAAAACGAAAGAAACAATCATTAGATGTTTAGCAGCAACCCAGGGCTCCACCTACTAGGGAACAGTAGGACTCCTCAAATTGTGACAATCTAAGAAGATTTCCAGGTATTGCCAAATGCAGAACTTGGTATCTGCATACCTTGGTTTTAACTACAAAATGCAAGTTTACCTATATATCCAAGATACCTTCTGGCTCTAAATATGCTAAAATGCTATAGAAGATCAAAACAAGTCAGGCACAATGGTTCAGTGACTGTACTCCCAGTACTATGGGAGGCTAAGGCAAGAGGATGGCAAGTCTGAGCCCAGCGGGGCAACTTACCAAGATCCTGTATCAAAATAAAAAATAAAAAGGAATGGGGGATGTACCTTACTGTTAAGGTGCCCCATACCAAAACTCCACTACCATTAAAAAAATAAAAATAAATAAAAACAGATTATGACAAACACAATGTCACCAAAGGGAACAAATTCTATAATAAAACAATTTAGTATTTTTGTTCAGTTTTCCCTGATAACACTGATAACGAAATGATTCAATCGTGTCTTCCCAAGAATACAATAAGAGAATTGGGTTAGATTTTTAACAGTATTAGTCTTAAAAAACTCACTGTAGAATTCACATTAACGATGACTATAGAATTGGATGACCAAATGACATATATTATCTTTCATTCAACCCTGGGTTATTAACAAAAAAAAAAGTCTATAGGGAACATCTTAAGTGGAGAGATCTGAGTAGTGCACTTTACTATATTGCTGTTAAACTCCCTTGGTGAAATAATATTACTGCAGTTTTGTAGGGAAATATCTCTGCTTCCTTACATCTAAATATTCAGGAGTCAAACGTCATAACGTTTGTAACTTATTTTTCATTTTCCAAAGGTTTGGGAGGGTGTCTTTAGAGACACAGAAGAGATGAAGAAACGTGACAAGAATTTTTGCAAATGCTGAATCATGGGGAAAGGCAGGCAAATGTTCTTTGTATTCTAATGGGTTTGTGGTTTGCTAGCACTGAGGATTAAACCCATGGCCTCATGCATGCTAGGCCAGTGGTCACCCACTAGGATACATCCACAGCCTTTGTATTAGTCTTTCAACTCTTTTATAGGTTGGAATTTTCTAAAGATTAAAAAAAAAAATTGAAACCACTGTGTTCTCTCTTGCATAGGGGCCCACCCTCACAACGCAGTGTGTACTTCTTTTCTTACTTTCCTTGGCCCAAACTTGCTCTGCAAAGCTGGTTCCTGTTTCTTTTCCCACCTTTAATAACACTTTGTTGCTGTTTAAAAAAATCTGGGAAAAAATACGTCTAGCATATAAATCAAATTATACCCTGTGACCATTAATCCTGAAGTCAACTTCTCTAGATTAAATGCCTAGCAGACGAGTAAAGCATGCTTCTGGATATGTCTGGGTGGGGCATGAAGCCTGGCCATGGGTACTCTATATGGTCCCTTGCCCGAGCCTCTCTGGTATGGCTCCTCTAGGCTAATTCCTGATCATCATGAACTAAGCAGCCTTGTTTGCCACATCCTTCCATCATGATGCGCCTGCCTATGAGCAGGCTGTCACACAGCGAACCTCTGGAAACCACAAGCCAAATTAACTTTCTCCTTTCAGTAGTGGGTGTATGCAGTGTTCTATCCCAGCAACGGGGATGCTATCCAATACTAACCCCCTTGGGATTTGCAGCAGATCATTTTCTAACATTTTATGGAATAGTTTTTACTCAATTTTTTCCACTCTGTTAATCTCTTGGAATAGCTGGTGGTCCTTATAGGGCCAAGCTATTCTGAAAAATACCCCAAGAAACTGTGATCTTGTCCTGAGCGCCCCTTCCTACTCTTCAGGACCACAATGTCTATGAAGGCCTAAGAGCAGGAGCTCTTTCAAGGCCAAACAAGAGCCAAAGACACTCAAATTTCTTCAGTGCTCAACAATGGTTACTATATTTACTGTTTCTCTTTGTCCTACCAAACTATACATTTTTTTCTTCTTTCTTTTTATATTAGGGTGACAAAAGGAGGAAAGAATGAACAGTGAGTGTCTTAGTAGCTTGACTTCGAAATAAACTCATTTGGATTAATAGGTAACATCAGTAATCATTATTTTACAGATAAATGAAACAATTGTATCAATTTGAAAACACTAAAAGCCAGTTTCCTGTTTTAATTACAGAGCAGAATGTTTTTTCTTTCCACTGTGGAAATGATAATCTTTGTAAATCATTCTTGTTACTGAAGTAGAACGAAAACTATTTCACGCAATGAAACTATTTAGAAAGAGGCCAGCAAGTAGTCCTACTAAGAGCTAAAAAGGGGTTTGTCTTTTGGCATCTATTCTTTCCTTTCTACAGTAACTTCCTGTGAGCTAAAGAAAAAAACAAAGCAAATACCTACGTTCAAATTTAATGTGTTATGTACAAAATTATTCACTATAAAGACACAGGCAATCATTCAAAAACAAAGTTCTTTCCCACAGTCTGTAATAAAAGGAAACAGCACAAGAAAAATCTGCCAAAAAGCTACCAAAAAATTTATGTTACTTAAGCTGTGGTGTAAGGTTTTAGGCAAGAATGGCTTTGATACATGTGAATGGAAGAAATGTTTCAAAGCAGTAGTGCAAACTGTTTCCCACTTTATTTGTTACCTTGGACTTTATGGAAAATAAAGATCAGACTCAGCCCTAACCTGGCTGACAAGTCAGGATGGATGAGAAATAAAAGAACAATGATCAATACCACAGGATACACACAAGACACGTAAGAGTTTCTATTCCAATTCTAGCAGGTAGGGCTGGAGGAGCAGGGAGGCAGGGTGCTGGGAGATTATACTCATCAAGCACTACAGAAAAACTCAACCAGTGCAGTGATAGCAGGACATGTGGTCTGCCCACCTTGGAGTTTCAGAGGATGCGCAGGACCAAAATAAGGAGATGTTGTGAATCTCTCTCTGCCAAGTGCAAGCCTGTGATAATCAAGTTGATGCCACGCAGACAGTGCTATGGATTAATTCTTACGTTCTAATAGGGCAAGTGTCAGGACAGGAGCCAAGTAGGAGTAATGGTGTGTGCATAGGAAAGGGATCATAAAGGTCCCGTTACATTTCAAACCTGACCCCTTAAAGGTATCCTCAAAGAGTTGGATGTATTATTTCCATGCTCAATAAAGTATATAATCTAGGCCAACTGTTACTTTCAATATATTAATACCTTTCCATCTTTTGCAATGTACCTTTTGAAGTGTCCAATTCCAAATCTACAAGTTTATAATATATCCCAGTTGGCATGTATGAGAATCACTGTGGCTGATACACAGAAAACAAACAGGGAGGGTGTTGTTTGATTTGATTGATTGATTGATTGATTGACTGTACTGAGTATTAAACTCAGGGCCTTCACACTGAGCTGCATTTCTAACTCTTAGAAAACAATTTGTTTTTAAATTTTGAGACAAGGTCTCCTTAAGTTGCTAAAGTGTGTGGGCTGGGATGCAACTTGTGATCCTCAGGCCTCAACCTCCCAGAATGCTGGGATCTCAGGCCTGCACCACAACAGGCTCCAAAAAGGCAGTTTTAAGTAACAAAGGACAAACAAACATTGAAGCAACTTTTAAATTAAGCTGTATATTCTTTCAAGAGATTTGGATACGAGCTCTTAAAATTCATTTTCAAGTATTCAATATTAATATGCCACTGTGGAAAGACTCAGGCAAGGGGCCAAGTATTCAGAGAGCATGATCTAACACTGTCACAAGTGATGGCAACTATAAGGTCTTCTCAACCTTTAGGAACTTTGGAATAATTGTACAGGGTGAAAAAATGCATGCTAAGTAAGAAAACAAAATTGGGGGCAAGGGTTCAATGGCAACTTTGCCTTCTTAATCCAATTTAGCAAAGGAAATGGTAATTAAAATATGCAAAGTTCCCGTCTATTGTTGCTTTTGCTGTCTTCTGCCACCATGAACTGTTGCCCCTCTGCCATGACAATCTGCCCTGGAGCTAGCCAATTATGGGCTGAAACTTCCATAAACCGTGAGCCGAACGAACCTTTCCTCCTTTAACTCTGGGTGTTGGGCATTTTGTCTCAGCAACAAGAGAAAAGTAAGAATTTGGTACCAGAAATGGGATCATCAGCTAAACCTAGAGTGTATGATTGATCCACATTTCAATGCTAGGATGAAGGGTGGGTGATTGCTGGATCGGTCCACTGCCTGGACGGGCACTTCCCTAACCCCGGTAGACTAGGTACAATATAAAGTACAAAGGGAGGCATGTCTCCTTTTTCTCCTTTGTTGCTTTTGCTGTCTTCCACTGCCGTGAACTGTTGCTCCTCTGCCACGGGCCACCCTGCCTTGGAGCCAGCTGATTATGGACTGAAACCTCTGCAAACTGTGAGCTAAATAAACTTTTCCTCCTTTTAAAAAAAAATAGGGAAAGTTCCTGAGGAAGGATATATTTAAGATGACCAACAAAGACTTCCTCATATCAGAAAGTCCATACTGTAAAAAAAAAAAAAATACCCCTCGAGAGGCAGAAAGCTAAATTCCCTTCCTACCTTTACTAACATCCTCATCTCTAAACTGACAGGACTTAACAGTCCAGATCTCTTGTTACTGGAATAAGGAAAGGAATGGCAGGAAACATACTCAGTTCTACAGATAATTCTTCTGTTTTATGAAGTGTGCTTCGCTATGTGGTCTTAAAATGCCTCTCCCAGGTTGTCATCGTGACCAACTTGGTGGCTCCACAGTAAGTCTGCATCTTTTCTGATCTTTGATTCTTTCTAACAAATGCTTCAAACGCTTTTTCCAGATATGTTCTGTATTTCATTTCATAAAGCCCAGTGTAATGAAAAGCAAATAGGACTAACTTGCTTGTTATTCACTACAGATGTCAGTGTATCTGTACATATATACGAGCCTACTGTGTTTATGGTACAAATTACATATATTTGGCAAGCACAATTTCAACACTGAGATTGAACACTGGTTATGCAATAGAAACTTGACATTTTCTCAAACACACACGCACACACACACACACACACACACACACTTTAACTGTTACTAAAGAAATACAAGATGATCCAGTGCTACTCTGATTCACTAGAACTGAATTCAAAGTGAGGCAGACCTCACGAAAAGTTAAATCTTACAACATGGAAAGTACTAACATTTCCAAAGTATTATTTTTAGAACAGTGGACCCCAATATAAAAACTGACCACAAAAAATAAAATAATAAAGTATTCCCAGTGTCACCAATCCCAGACAGGTTTTCATTTACAGACTTACTACTAAACCCATCATCATTAAATCTTTCAAAAATTCTGAACATTCTTCTGTCTTTAAAATTATTTTGTACTATCAACAACCACAAGAGATTTTTAGCCTAAAATAAAACCAATTTCTCAAGCAACTTCTCTTCTGGGAAAAAACTTACATATTCATGTTTCTAGGACAAAAAAGTAATGACATTTCATTAAGATAACCAGTACCAGTCTTAGAAGTGATTCTGGCTGACCGAATATCAAACTACGAATATTAAACATCTAAAAAGTAAACAGAGATTCTGTACATTCCATGTCACTAAAGAAATGATAAAAACATTTCATTGGTTTGCTGACAGTGGATGTAACAACAGAGCAAATTCCATCATAGAAAATCACTAAGACGTTACTTGAATGCTCTGATTAATCTAAGCTCTTTCACATTTAACGCAGAGCTTTTCAAAGCTTCTAGTTTCTCAAATCAAATATTGTAATTTATTAATTTGAAGCTTAAGAAATCTTACCAGCCTTGAGGCTATAACAGAAGGGACTATGTCTGATTTGTTCATCATTGTATTTATTCTCAAAACCTATTTTAGAGTCTAGTATACAATAAATTCTCAACAGAATCCAAACAAATGAATGGCTACTCATTAAATGAGTCATTAACCAGTTTTTGGTCCTGACATTTTCAGTTTTGGTCCTGACATTTTCAGGGTATCTGTTGTTACCAATGGAATTTTATCTTTTCTCATTGATTAATATAAATCTAGAGTTTTTATTCTGAGAACTCTTTACTTCCCACTTAATAAAAACAGAGTTGGGAGTGGTGGTACACACCTGTAATCCCAGCACCTGGTAGGCTGAGGCAGGAAGATCGCTGCCAAATTCAAGGCCAGCCTGGGGGACACAGTAACTTCACGGACAGCCTGAATTTTACAGCAAAACCTTGTATCAAACTGCCTCCTCAAAAAAAAAAAAAAAAAGAAAAAAATATCTGTCCCATCCTTCTGTAACCCCGCTGGAGGCCAGAGGAACACAAGTAACAAGAAAACACTATGGCAACCAAGTATTTGTGTTCTATCCCTTTGGCCCAAACAAAAACAAAAGCTGTAAAGACAGATGTTTTCAAAATATAGCCCCATATTCAAGTCCTCAAAGGTCAGCAGGTCACCTCAACACACTATGATTGGGATCTGGAGCATTCCCCACAGCTCCCAGGTTGCAGGCTCAGTCTCCCGGGCAGCAGTATTCAGAGCTGGGGCCTCTGCAAATGACTGGAAGCCAGGCATGGTGGAATAAAGTTCATGTATTTTTAAAAAATTTATTGAAAAAAACTTTTAAATTCAGAAGACCAGGTCTATCACCCAAAAATAATAGTTCTAACGTTTCAGCACCAGATTATTTTAAAAATTAAGTGTATATATTTACATGTATACATACAAGGTTCCATGGCTTTTAATTTTTTAAAGATGTTAATGAACGAAAATAATTAGCCACAAAAATACTCTAAAAGTGCCCATTTTTTAGTGGAGAAATCTGAAGCTCTGAAGCTGGACATGGTGGCACATGCCTATAATCCTGGCACCCGGGGGGCTGAAGCAGGAGGATTGCCACAAGTTTAAAGTCAGCCTAAGCCAGCCTGAACTACATAGAGAGACCCTGTCTCAAAAAACCAAACCAAACCACACCACCACCACCACCACCAAAACAGAACCCCGAGGCTCTGAAAGGTAAACTGATTCGCCCAGTGATACAGCAAGCAGCAGAACTCTGAGCAGAAATGCAGTCTCCCAAATCCCTAGCTTAATCTCCTTTAAATACCATTTGATTATTTCTTTCATTTCATTTAAGATTCTCTGCCCACTCATCCATTGGATGAGATAGTTATCTCTCTATCCAATCAAATATGATTGTAAGCCAAGAGTTCTAGAGATACTGATATAAAAACTTCTGCTTCTCAGGCTTACTTACTAGGAAGAGAAGATACATACATGTGAACGCACCTTTTATCTAACGGAAATGCCAGCATGCTTCACTTAGTATAAGTGCAAAATAACGCTGGGACAGTGTAGTGGTGTGGGACAAGCGTGCCTTAATGAGCACCAACACCCAAGTTAGCGCGAAGAACAACTTAGGCTGGCAGGCAGACGAGAAGCTGGGGAAGGAGAAGAGTGGCGAAATACACGGCACCCGACCCGGAGAACAAGAAAGGCAGGACCCACGAGGACAGAGATTACGTTGGAGACCCTGAAATGAGAGCTGAGTTTACTTCTAGGAGGTGCGGAAACAGCCAACATTTCTGACCAAGATTATTTCTTGAGTAAGGCTTGCATTTTAATGCAATCGCTCTCATGTCACTGTTCACTGCACACAGAAACAGTAAGAAAAGGGGCAGGAACAAAGGCGAGAGCAGGGGACAGCGAAGAGAGCAGGAATGACACTGAGGGTTAGAATTAACTGTTTTTTTCCGTAAGAACAAAAAGGAAACATCTGTACTAACAAACACGACTGTTAGAAGTGTTGCCATTTACAATATGGAATACTTTGCATTTTCCAGGAGCTACATTTTCAGGTTTCAAAACACCTATTTTCAAGCAAAACTGACAATATAGAGAAATGGAAAGAAAATAAAGCAAAAGAAACGGGGACTTGCTTATGAGAAAAGACATTCAGAAGCGTATTAGGTGGAAACTAAAGAGCTCTGCCCACCAACAAGTCTTTTCTCTGACAAAGACTTTTACTTTGGAAACCAACTGATCATGGAAACATCATGTTGTCTTTTAAATTATTTTACATTATATTGCTATGTCAATTCCACAGTGCAAACAACCAGACGTATTAGAAAGCCAAAGGTGTGCTTGAACAAGGGTGCTCACCTCAGGAACAGGAAGACTCTGGTGAGCACCTAAGACATTATTTGTCTCTGCAAGGACAATTAAGTCCTCACCTTAGCCCTAGGAAAAGGCTCTACAGACCTTGGTATAATGGCTGAAGCATTTAAACTTCTGCAAAGATTACCACAATAATTTTTCAACTTAATTGTGTTAGCTCTCTCCTCAGGACAAATTAAAAACAAATCAAGTTTACAGTTATACATCTGATTAGTTTAAGGAATCATCTCTATAACGCAGAGATTCAATTTCTTTCACACAAATGCGCGCATGCACACACACACACACATGCACACACACGCACACACACACACACACACACACACACACAGAAATAAAAGTATGTGAGCCATCGGTGGAAGGAGCCAGTATTCTCACAGTGGCACAGAAAAGTGAACCTGTAAATAACAGTATGGGGGCTGGGGATGAGCTCAGAGGCAGAGCAGATCCAAGAGCGTGCAAAATAAATAAATAACCTTAGCTAAAAACCCATCACACATCACCTACCATCAATAGGACAGCAACAAGAAGTTGTGACTGAAAATGGGACAATAATAAACAATAAAAATTCCTGTAATAATGAAAATGACAATTATAAGCTTAAAAAAGAAAACTAAACTCCCTACAAGGAAGGTGAAAAGAAAAAAAAAAAAAAAGGAATTAGTAACCACAGCAACTCTTCTGAAAATGAACCACAACTTTCTGAGTAGAACCTCTGCCACCTACTAACCTCAGACAGAAATGTCCTCCTGTCTGAATCCTCGGGTACCTGAAAGCTCATTTCTTCTTCACACGTCCAGTGATGTCTTTCTTTAAACTAAACCTTGCTAAAATGTATTACACACCGCTGGCCCTACTTGAGCAGATCAGTACTGTGCTGTTTTCTTCGCTGTGCTGTCTTCTCAGGGCTGGGAGACACACAGAGCTGCTGCAGGTCACCCCGCGCACACTGGCCCCTGCCGCTGAGGTTCAGTCCTCTCCGCGGCACTGCATGCATGCACCTCCAGTGTTCCTTGCCTGGCTTTGGCGACTGGCACACAACCCTTCCGATCAAATAGCTAACCTTACGCTACACCTTATTTGAACTGTGCTTAAAGATAAAAATTTAAACACAAAACAGTGAAATGCATGAGCTTTGGACCATTAAATTTGTGGGGGTGCTTTTAAATGATTCAATCTCCAACATTTATGTGTTTACTTCTGTTTTTTAAAAAACATATTTACTTCTTATTTCTTTCTAGTGTTCCAAAGCATGAAAATTTTCCTGGAAAACTGAACTCTAGCTTTGAAAGAGCCTACTTATCTTTTTAAGTACTTCCTTAGTACAAATGAAAAAAAATTTCACCTTCACACTCACAGTCAAATGGATGTCACAATATTTGTGCAGTAAGCATAAAAATATGTAAGTACACTGACGTATTTTTTTAAGGCTAAACCACCTAAAATTGTTTAAGTATTATAATACGCTTCTAACTTTGAAATTAGTTTTCAATTATAAACTAATGATGTAATGCTGTATTATGCGGTCACAATCTACCTTGACTTCATTCGAACCCCACGTCAGGCACACAAAGCTCACTTCCTACCCGCCTCTCATTCACTTCAGAAGTAAATGGCTGTGCACTGACCAGGCGAGACTCCAGTTCTCAGCTGGAGTCAGATCCAATTCTATTCATCATTCATAGTCCCTATTTTTAGTTCATTTATTTCCAAATGATCTGATGAATTTTGTTTTACTCAAAACATATAAATGTATTCTTTTTTTAATTTACTAAACCAGTAAATCACAAATTACAGGTCCTATATTCAAATCACTAACAGGTAACTGAAACGTACTTTGACATTTATTCCCCATTCAAGTAGACTATGACCACTTTATTTTAGGAAGAAAGAAAATGCACTGTAATATAAACCTTATGTATAACTACCACTTACTACCAAAGGTGGGGCAAAGAATAAGTTAGGAAACCTAACATGAATGTGATTTTTCATTTTTAAGTGATTTAACCATATGAAAGCAGGACCAACTTTGAAGCTCTTAATCTCAAAAGCAAAAACATCAAGAAATCTTGCAAATATTTCTCAGAAAGTATTTCTAGAAGGAATATGCACATTATAACAAGAATACCACCAGAGTTCACAACATTTATCAGACTAGTATTAAATATCACTTCTGAGAATATTAACAGACCTGGACAGTTAGGAAAGGTATTCCTTCAGTTAATGTGACACTCCTTCCAGAAAAATTCATTTTAATATTTTCTAAAGAAAAAAATGAAGAGCCTTAAAAAGAATACGGTACCTTTCCTGTCAAGTCTTATTAAGACACCCAGCATACCTGATACAGATCTGTACAGACATCCCCAATCCCCTGGGCAGGATGACAAGGACCAGCTCCAGGGCTCTGTAGAGAGTAGGACTGGAGGTCAGACCTCAGAAGTGGCCAGAGGAGTTGACATTAGTCATAAGAACCAGCAAAGAGCTCTGACAGGCTGGGCCTAGCAGTGCACAATTATAATTCCAGCTATTTAGGAGGCTTGGGAAGGAGGATGTCGAGTTCCAGGCAGCATAGGCTACACAGTGAGACCCTCTTCCAAACAAGCAAACAACAGAAGAGCTCTGCCACTGTGGTGTTAAACACCAGGAAGAGCTATTTAGAGCAGCTATGAGATCGCACTCTGCAAGAATAGAACAGACTCTTACCTGCTAGGAGTAAGTCCAATCCAGACCCAGAGCAAGGTCAAGAACTACGTCTACATCCAACAATATAAGAACACAACACAGCTTTTCAGCAAAGCAATACCTTTCCCTAATTGGAGGAGATGAAAAAGGTAGCTCTCTACGTAGTTCCATGTGTTTTGCTGGATAACTGAGTCTCTCCATATGCAGTCTTGCGACTACTAAAACAGAGGTAAACTGCTTTGACTTTTCCAAATCCTAATTACAGCAGGGATCCAAATTATTAAGCTGAGCTCCCTAACTAGTTCCACAACCTTGGGAAGTCACTTTTTGTAAAATGAGAGCCTGGAACTACAATGCACTAGAATGTAAACTCCATGTTCTGTTCACCACTCTGCTCCCGGGCCCTGGGGCATGGAAGGCAGTAACTGAATCAGAGAATCACTGCAGTCTCCAAACTACAAATATGAAATAAAGATACTAATTCTTCTTTTCTTTTCCTTTGTGTGCTGAGGAAGAAAGCAGGCCCTCATACACGCTAGGCGAACATTCTAGCACCCAGTATTCATTTGTTCTTTTTACCCACTTAGGTTTTATTCTGTGTATCCGCAAACATTTTTAATAGGACATTTGAAACTGAAATGTTCTACCCAGGAAATACATAGCATATGTGTGTGTATATCTATCTATCTATCTATCTATCTATCTATCTATCCAGACATCTATCTATATATATCTATCTACCTATAATTTAAAATAAGTGTTGAGAAATAAAAAGGGTCAACTGTTTTTACTCTTCTTTCTTTTTAACCCCTGGCTGCTTCCTGTTCCTCTTTCTGAAAGCGAGGCAGCTGATAGGGAGAAGGGGCACTAGCTTTACAGTTCCAGCCCCCTCTGCTATTCGCTGGCTCTGTGAGACAAGTCACTTCCCCTTTGGGGTCTGAAAGGTAGCATCTGTAAAACAAAGGAACTGAGCTCATTATTAATTTCTGAAGTCTGCTTAAAAAAGCTATAGTTTTTTTTTTTCTTCGTTTTTGAGGTTGCGTCTTGCTATGTAGTCCAGGCTGGCCTTGAGCTCAGTATGTAGCCAATGTTGGCCGCAAACTTGTGTCAACCCACTTGCTTCAGCCTCCCGAGTGCTGGGATTACAGACATGCGCCACCAGGCCCGGCCAGAAGTCTACAGCTCTGCTTTCATTGAGCCCATTATCCTATTCTCAATGCCTTGATGTGGTTTTCGTATCATCCCTGAACCCGCGCAGTAGTTTCAAAATCTGCCTCTTCCACTGCTCTTTCTTGTCTGTACTGCTACCAAATAAATTCAGCCCTAAAACTAAGAGTTAAACATTGTGAAAAATCACACAGACTTTTGATGTCAACAGAGACCTGTGTTCAAGTTCAAGCTCTGCCAACTCTAAAATGGTTACATGGTAACTGTCTCACTAAAGACTTACAGAATGTACAAACAGTAAATTCTGAGACACATTGCGGATGTTCAACAAATGAGGATCTGTTTCTCACCATCTACTGCAGGGGGTTTTGGAACCACAGGGCCAAACTCTGGGCTAAATATTCTCACCACCAGGCTCCCATGTGTCAGGGCAGGGCCAGCCTGCGAGCCTGCTGGCTTGTACCGTACCTGGTAGGCCAGCTCCAATGACCAGAGTTCTTGTGGAACTCTCCAAAATAAATGGTGCAGCCTCCCCTAGGCCCAATCCACAGGTCAAGGAAGACTGACACTGCTTCAGAAACAAAGCTGACAGCAAACAAACTCAACCTCACTTGGCTGGTCACCTCCAAAACCCACTCCCGATTCTGTGTGCAGTACTTAAATGTACAGCTAACGTCACACCACCAAGGATTGTAATGCCTATTTCAATCCTAGGAAGCTAACGTATGACCAAAAAACAAATTTCCCACGTAATACAGACACACACTGAGCTTCGTATAGTTATACAAACGCCTTCAGAAAAAGCAGCGCCTTTCTTGATTTCAGAACTGGGTCAAAACTGGAAAGAACAAGGGGAGGAGTGATGGGAACGGGCACCAAGAGCACATTTCTTAAAGTGACCTAAGTACAGTTACTTGGTTCTGTGGGAATTTTTAAAAATTTCTCTAAGTAGGAATAACATCAGTCTTCACTCCCACGGTTACTGGGTAACAGTGGGCCACCTAGCAAGTGTGTGAAAGTGTGGACACCAAGAAACCTTGGGCAGAAACCGGAGTTGTTTTTCCAAGCGCCACCTTCTTTCTCCAGCTACTTCAGCCTGAGCAACTGCTGCAGAAGTGACAGAGAAAGCACATAACATTACTCAGAACAAGGAAGGCTTAACTTGATGAAGAATTATCCAAATTCATTTCTCCTACTGAAAACACAAACCCACTAATTGGAGATACGTGGTCAGGCCAAGCTTCTCTCCTGCACCCTGAAATGCACTCCCACATCAATCTGATAGAAATTCCTTCCACGAGCTACTATTTTTCTGCAACATAACCAATCCCAAGCCCTGTTGCTTCTGGTTGATCTTTCCACTTTATTTGAGCAGATGTGTCTTCGCCTTGCTCACGTCCCTAACTACAGAGGCCTAGTTTTGTGTCTGATCAAAGCCACCTTCCTGGAGCCCCTTCTCCTGATTCCTCCTCCTCCTCCTCACTCATCTCCCCTGCCCACACGCCCTCCGCGCACGTCACCGTCACCTTCACTATGGCTACAAGCTCATTTCAGCTTTATCTACACCCAGTACTCCCTGACCAGGTTAGATCCCAGTTTCGTGCTCCAATTGCAGTCTTCAGCACTGGCTGCTTCCTCCCCGGCGCCCGTCCCTGCCCCGGCCTCCCCTCTGCACCTTCTCGCAGTCCAGTGCCCACCACTGCCTCCATACCCGACCCTAGTAAGGCACAGCCCAGGCCGAATTACAGCTGCGCCCCCTCTCGCCTCTTACCAACTCCGGTCACTGCTCGCTTCTGACTCTTCACTTTAGACCCTGTTTAATGTCCTTTCCTTCTGACCCCTGACTTCAGAAACCCAACCTCAGTCCTAACCCCAACAGTCCCTTCTTCTGACCCCTGGGAAAGGCCGCCTCTGGCTGGACCATCCCACTTTCCCCTTCCAAAGCGCGAGCCCCCGATGCTCCCACGAAACCCGGCGACAAGCCCGGATCACCCAGCCCGTCCACCTGCACCCACTCCTGTCCCTCGCGCAGGGGGCGTCGGGGACCCCAGCCCATGGCGCCGCGCGCTCCGCACCTGCCCCCGGCCCGCGCCCTGTCCCCGCCGCCGCGCCGAGCGTGGCCCCTCACCTCGGCGTCCACCACCTCGTGGTAGGCGGGCGGGGGGTCGAAGCCGCCCCCCGAGCCCCCGCCGCGCGAGGGTCCGCCCTCGCCGCCGCCGTCGCCCCGCGGGCCGCCGCCTCCTCCCCCTCCGGGCCCGGGGCCGCCGCCGCTGTCCATGGGCTCGTAGCCGCCGTAGTCCAGGCCCGGCCGCTCGTTGGTGAGCAGCGCCACGGCCTCGTTGATGTCGTTCTTGGCCAGGCGCAGGGCCTTGCGGATGGCGGCGGGGTCCGAGAAGCCCATGCACAGCAGCGTGGTCATGTGCTGCTCCTCCTCCGACTCCATGGCTCGGGGCTGCCGGCCGCGCCGGCCGGCGAGCGGCGGAGCTGTGGGTCCCGGGCCGGGCCGGGTGCGGGCGCGGGCGCGGGCGCGGCGAGCCGGGCCGGGGCGGTAGGGCGCTCAGGCGCGACGGCGGCGCGGCCCAGCCCTGCGCGCCGCCATGTTGGCCTGCGCCACCTCCTCCTCTCCGCGGGGCCGCGCCGCCGCCGCCGGAAGCCGCTTCCCCGCGCGGGCCGCCGGGGCGCGGGCGGGGCGGCTCCGACACAGGGCGGGGCGGAAGGGCGGCCGCCCGGGCGGGGAGGGTGATGCGCGGTCGCCCCCGTGCTACCGCGGCCGGTCTCCTCGGGCACCTAGGGCTACGCCGAGGGTCAGGTGGTGGCCGGGTCCCTGCGACCCGAGGCCCGGCGCCCATCCCTGGGGCGCGCCGTCACCTGCCTCCGCTCCGACCTGTGCCGGTCCTGAGACAGAGTCGCCGCGTCCGCCGCGCGACCCCAGGTCCACCCCGGCACCTTCAACCTGGCGCCCTAGCGCCCTCCCTGCTACGCCCTAGCCGACTGCGGGGAACGCAGACGAATTCCCTTGCCCCCGCCAAACCTGCCTGAGTGGACTTTACTAAAATTGATGCCGAAACCCCTAAGAATCTAACATCTATTTCTTCCAACACGAATATGCAGTCCCAGCGCTCGTGGAAAAGCTCCCCAGACGCGCGGCGCGTTGCCCTCCTCCAGCCTCGCATGCTCTGGACCCCTGGACGTCCGCCCCTGCCGCCGCCGACCACCTGCCCAGTTCCTGCCTGCCTTGTGCACATGGGTGTACCCCACCCCCGTTAGCGTCTATGTTCCCGCGTGCCTCCCCTCCGGGGGCCTGCTGCTTTTGCTTTCTCTTTCTGCTTGGAGTCTTGCCATTCGGGCTGGTGAAGCCCTAGCCTTGGCCGTTGGCCCCGTCATCCCCTCCAAATCATGCTTCTTTTCGGCCCTTCCGCGCCCTCTCCAAACTCCTGCCTTTTCCCTGTCTCACTACTACTTGCTAACTTGGTCCGTCTCCGGGTGCCTTCATCCGGGCTTATTCCTGAACCTGAGGTCCACCAGCTGGCCACTCACCCTATCAAACCGTCTGCGTTTCCAACCCAGCGCTCGCGGAGATCTCCATGTACCCTGTACCCCAAGCCTTAAATTACAGCCACAAGTTTTCTCTGCACTCTCTCTACCAGTACCTTTCCCCCTGGACCATGGGCCCTCGCCGCCTAGTAACTTGCCACCATATGCCTCAACATCAGCATTTTGATTTACAGGGTGAATCGATCACTTTTCCTCTACATTTAAATGAAGTATTCGTTATTCTTATTATTAAAGGCTAAATGATAAAGATTAGGCCTCACATCCAAAGGAAGTAAAGTCTCTTAATTTGTTTGTTGTTGTTTTTGAGGAAGGGACTCGCTACCCAGTTCAGGCTGCCTTGAGCTCACTTTGTAGCCCAGGCTGTGCTCGAACTGACAACGATCCTCCTGTCTCAACCTTCCGAGTGCTGGGATTACAGGCGTGCGATACTATGCCCGGCCAAGTCTCTTAATTTATGAATTAAAATGACCTTCCATTTCTGAACATCAATATGAAAAGTAATCACCTAAGGAAAAACAGCCTATAATTGGTTCGGGTCCCAAAGTAGACGCTGAAATGTCTGGGTACCAGTGAAGTTCTCAGTGTCTGTATCTGGCGGACAAAGAACAAAAGCGAACTCGTTCTCTAGAAGTATCCTGTCATAGAGCGTCTGTCGTTGTGCTTAATGTACTCAAGTGGGTACCATTGATCAGGAGCCAGGTTTTGTTTTTGCCACTGGTAATGTGAGAGGGAACAAAAAGGCAAAAATCTACTATGGCGAAGCGAAAGCATATTCAATTTTGCCCTGTCTTTGAAGTGTTAACTCGGTGGGCTAAACTGTGAAATGAACTACAAGGGAAGAGAAAGTAACCAGGGGAGAGAAGAACAAAATGTTTGCCGCTAAAATTTGAGCTGAAATGGAAGCAGTAATGAGCCAGGGTCGGCGGATTCAGATGGCACATCAAAAGACTCATCAACAGTGGCAGGTTTACAGAACGCGACAGAGGAAACTGTGCTTAGCTGAGAAGAGGAAACAGAGAAAAACAGAGTCTGTGATTAAAACTGGAAAGGAGCCACAAAAGGCTACAAAAAACAAGAAAGGCCATTTTTGAACCAGATCTTGGAGTGACTGAAAAGCCAGTGTCATCTGAGGATGCGAGGACTGTAGTAAAATCACAGTGTTCTCCATCTAAGGAAGCAAGTGAGCACTTTAAGTTCTATTGGATTGGGATATGGGTGGGCACTAGGAAATGAATATTCATATATCTAATTTACATTTTATTTTTATTGCAGTAAAATCCAGAAAATGTTAAAAGATTTTAAAAATATTTTAAGTTACATTCCGTTCACAGATACTCTTCTCTAGAAAGGTTCTAAAGAAAAAAATATAGCTAGGTCTAGAAGTGTGATGGAGTATCTTGAAGACAAGACATAAAAATGTATAATATTAATTGGTAATTTTTAAATTATTTACTGAATGTCTACTTTGAGCCAGACTGAGGACTAGGGAGACATTTGTGAGTCAGACATGCACAGTTTCGGTCTGCCCCTTTAGAACTTCCTGTCTGTAAAAGGAGATGGACAGGTGGCAATCATGAAGTTGTTTATAAAGTGTGATAGATGGTTTGATTCTTTTTTTTTTTTTTTTTTTGCGGTACTGGGGATCGAACTCAGGACCCTGTGCTAATAGATGGTTTGACAGGAGAACTTCAGGGTGTAAGGAGCAAATTTCCTGCTTTTGGGGGTGATGGTAGTAAATTACCAATGTTAAGTCTAGAAAGTTTCCCGGAGGAAGTGCCATTTAAACTATAAACTGACCAAAAGTAGGAAAGCCGGAAAAAGGAGTATGAGATGAGGGTTGCAAGTTCCAAAGGACAAGGATAATATGTCCAAAAGGGCCTGCAGTGGGTGAGAGTAAAGCAATTCAGAACTCAGAGTAGGCAGAACAGGGCTGGAATGCACCCTTCTAGAGGCAAGAGTGAGAAAGAAGACTAGAAAGGTAAATATCACCTCCAAGAGGGCCACGTGAACTGTGAGGAAGACTCTGCACTTCATTCTGAGGGAATGGGAAGCCACTGAAATACTTATGCAGGGCAGTGAGGAGGTATTATTTAAATTCCATTTTGTTTTGAGGGTTTTTGAGACAGGGTTTTGCTATATAGTTCAGGCTGGCTTTGAACTCACTATGTAGCCCGGGCTGGCCTCAAACTCATGGCAATCCTTCTGCCTCAGCCTCTCAAGAGCTGGAATTACAGGCATGCACCACCACACCTGGCATGTTACTTAAATTGTAGAAAGGTCAGCCTAATTGCAGGGTGGAGAATGGTTTATAAAGGAGAAAGTGAAAGTTGAGAACCCAGTTAGGAGACAAAACCAGTTAGCTTCCTGAGTAACCACTTTAAAATGAAGAATTGAGTTCTATTTTACCAAAATATATATCAGAATTATATGATCTTAGTTTTTTATTCATTGTTTACAGCAGTTTTACTATCATGTATCCAAATGTGGTTTTCTCTGCATTTACCTTCAGTAGTTTGTTGAGATTCTTCAATATGTGCCTTGAATCTTTCATTAGCTTGAAAAATCATTGATTTTTTTTTTTTTTCACGTATTGCTTCTGTTTTGCTGTCCCTCCCTTTTCCTCTGGGTGTTCAGCTGTGTACTGTGAGATCTTTCCATGGAATCACTTCTGTCTCTTACGCTTTTTTCTTTACTTTCTACGCTTTTGTCACTCTCTGCTTTGGTATAAATGTTTTCTCCTTTCCTCTCTTCCAGTTCACAAATTCTTTCTTCACCTATGCCTTGTCTGCTATTAACTCCATTTATTAAACTATTAATTTCAGTTATTGTATATTTCAGTCCTATAATTTCACTTTAGTTCTTGTTATGGCTTCCATATCCATGCTGAAGTTCTCTAACTAGTCATTTAATTTCTTTACCTTTTTTTTTTTTTTTTTTAGGTTTTTTGAGACAGGGTCTCACTATGTAGCTCAGGCTGGCCTTGAACTTACTATGTAGGCTAGACAGGCCTTGAACTGGTGATGCTCCTCCTGCCTCAGCTTCCCGAATGCTGGGCATGCAGGTATGTGCCACCACACCCAGCTATAATTTTTGTGACACACCAGTCACAGCTACTTCATAGTGTGTGTTTGATAACTTCCATATCTGGCTCTCCTGTGGATGTGCTTCTGTTACCTGATTCTTATCTTGTCAATTCTTATACTTTTGTAAGCATAGTGTTTTGGTAATCATTTTAGTTTAAAAACTATAGAGATGAACTGAGGTTCTAGATAATGTTACTTTACTTTATTTTTTAAAAATTTTTGAGATGGAGTCTCACTAACTCACTGAATTGCCCAGGATAGGCTTGAAGTTGCGATTCATCTACTTCAGCTTCCCAGAGTGCTAGAATTCCAGTCATCACCTGCTCCAAAAAGGCAGTTGTAAGGAACTAAAAGACAGACACCTGAAACAATTGTTAAATATTGTTTCAAGAGATTTGGATAAATTCCCCCTACAGGTAGAGGTAGGTCAGGAGCCCTTAATTCTGACTATAATTCAGTGTCTCAGTGCTTGGACAAATGGAGGTTAATGTGAGTTTTAATTTTTCAGAAAACAAAATAGGATGATATTTTATGTATCAGATGTTGATGGATTCAAATCCATGCCTATTATATATGTTAAAAGAGTAATAAAACAGAACCAGAAAATTGACATTAGTGTCTTTGTCTTGAATACTCTAGTTGGGCACTGATCTTTTTAAAGTTTTATGTGTGTGGTAACAGTTTGAGATATAATTCATATGCCATACAATTCACTTGTTTAAAATGTACAGGTTTTTGGTTTTTGACATGTCACAGATATGTGCAAAATTACCACAGTCAATTGTATAACATTTTCCTGTTTTGAAAAGAAACTCTGTAGACATTAACTATCATGTGCCTATCTCTCCACCCACTCCTACCCCAAGTAACTGTGAATGAACAGATGAATGATTTATTTTTTCTTTTGGTGGCACTCAGAATTGAATGCCAAGAGCATTACTTGTTATACCCCAGCCCTTTTAAAAATTAATTAATTAATTAATTAATTTTGAGTTAGGATCTCACTCAGTTGACCAGGTGGCTTTGAACGTTTGACCCTCCTGCCTTAGCTGGGATTATAGACATGTGTGACCGTGACTGGCTCCTTTGCTGATTTTTGAATTGAATTATTATATTTTATATTCTAAATCCAAATCCTTTATTAGATGTGTGATTTGCAAATATTCTGTGCCTTTCTCTCCTTCTCTGTCATAGTAGTACTGGGGATTGAACCCAGGCATTACTGCAGTACTAACCTTCATCTCTGGTCCTTTTTATAATGAGAGAAGATCTTACTAAGCTGCTCAGACTGGCCTCACAGTTGCAATCCTCCTGCTTCAGCCCCCCAAGTAGCTGGGATTATAGGCAATGCACCACCATGACCAGAGATTCTCTTTCTTGATAGTGTTCTTTGAGACACAAAGCTTTTAATTTTGATGAAGTTCAATTTGTCAATTTTTTTCTTTTATTTCTTGTTCTTTTGGTGTTATATCCAAGAAGTCATTGCAAACTCCAAGATTGTGAAGCTTTTTGCTTATATTTTCTTTTAAATGTTTTATAGTTTTAGGTGTTCAATCTATTTTGGGTTAATTTTTGCATGTGGTGTAAGATAGGGTCTAATTTCACTTTGTGTATGTGACTATCCAGTCATCTCAACAGCATTAGTTGAAAAGACTTCTTTCCCAATTGAATGGTCTTTGTACCCGTCTCAGACATTAACCATAGGCACATGGATTTGTTCTGGAATCCAGTGCTATTCTCTGGAGAGGACAGATAGACAGACAGACAGACAGATAGATGCTGTGCCTGTACCACATATTCTTAATTACTACTCTTTTCTAGTGAGTTTAAAATCTAGTGTGACTCCTCCAACTTTGTTCTTCTTTTCCAAATTGTTTTGACCATTCTGGATCCCTTATGACGAGTTATATGAATTTTAGAACCAGCTTGTCAATCTCTTAAGGAACTGATGCTTATAGGTATTGTCTGGAATTTGTAAATAAATTGGGAGGTATTGCCACTATAACAACATTTTGATCTATGAATTTCAGATTTTTCCATTTACTTAGTTGTTTAATTTATTTCAGAAATGTAGTTTTCAGATACAAGTCTTCTGGGTTATTTTATTTTATTTTTCTGCAAAATCTGTTCCAAATATATTGCTCTATTTGATGTTTTTGTAAATGGAGTTGTTTTCTTAATTTTATCTTTGGATTGTTTATTGCAACTGTAGAAAATACAGTGGAATTTTCTTTTATATACTGATATTTTAACTGCAACATTACTGCACTTATTTTAAGGGTTTTAATGGATTCCTTAGGATCTATATGCAAGGGCATCTTATCTGTGGATAGTTTTACTTTCTTTCCAATATGGATTCCTTTCATTTATTTTTCTTGCCTAATCACCCTGGCTACAGCCTCTAGCATAGTGCTGAGCAAAGATAGTGAGAGCGGCATCACTTGTCATGCTTATGACTTTAGGGGGAAGCCTCCAGTAATTACCATTGAGTGCGATGTCAGCTGTGTGTTTTCATTGATACACTCTATCAAGTTGAGGGAATTGTCTTTTATTCCTTTATTTTTTCTTATAAATATACTTTAGTGTATTTATCATGAAAATCATTGTTTTTTTAAGTATGTTTGCTTGTTCTATTAAGAGGATCATTTAAAAAATATATTGAGGGGCGGGGGATATAGCTCAGTGGAATAAGCGCCTGCGTAGCAAGCGCAGGGTCCTGAGTTTGATCCCCAGTACCGCAAAAAAAAAAAAAAAAAAAAAAAAATATATATATATATATATATATATTGATATGGTATATTACATTAATTGATTTTCAGATGCTAGACCAACCTTTATTTTTCAGATAACTTCCACTTTCTCATGATGTATAATTCTTTATATATGCACTGGATTCCATTTGCCAATATTTTAAGTATAGTGATATACTGGTTAAAAAAAAAAAAAAGAAAAGAGCAATCACTTTTGGAGGAATCTAGGTTTTGATTCCAAACAGTGGGAACAACAAAACCAGTATGAACAATGGAATGAGCCAGAATACGGGAGAGGAAAAGATAATTCTTGAATCAGTCTGTCTGTCCGTTGGTAAGACAGTGTATTGCCAAATGGAGAGTTGCATTGTACTTCGCTTAAGAGTTAGTGTTATGTTGTACTTTGTTTAGGAATATGCCATGACTGACATAGTGACACTCTTATATTAGCTTGTAGTTATTGCTCCAGCAACAATGGGTTGTCCTGAGCACCATGACTAATGGGCAGAACTATCTCTGGGCACTGCAAATTGGTTCCACTACTCCACTTTGGAAGGCCTTCCACTTGTAGATGACTCCAGCAGTCCGCTGCCTAAAGGCATGCATGTGGTACTGAATTGGGAGTGGCAAACTGAGACCTTTTCCTTAATTCATAAGGTAATAGGCAACCAGTAAGTGTTTGGAGTCAGAGCATGCCGTGGTTGAAGCTTACTTTAATATCATTGGCACTAAAATACTGAGAGATCAAATAAGCGCTTGAAGAGTGAGAATGAAAAACTTGCAGAGGTAAGATGTAGGATTCAGGATTCAGGATTCAGGACTCAGGACTTGGATCTGATGATCAAGGCAAAGGCAACACTGCCAAATTTAAGCTGGGTGACCAAGGAAGTGGTATTTCCAAAGTCGGGGTGGACCAGATGGAAGATGATGACTTTGGTATGGGAGGAGTTGAGAATTAACTAGGAAAGTTCCTGCAAAGTTCCAAAATCATATCACATGGATAAAGCTGGACTCAAAATAGTTAAATCTGATAAGCATTCATCAGAAAGGATACTGAGGCTATTTAATTTGGAAAATAAAAATATTTTACAAAAAAAGAGAAAGATCAAGAGATACATTTATTACTCTGATGACATATTTCCTGGTCTTTAATAACTCTATATATGCACATGCACATGACACTTATGCCATTTGAAAGCAAAGCTCATCTTGAGAAGCTCCCCAAGTGCCCAGTGTCCATTTGTATCCCTATGTTGCCTCATTTTCATCTCCCTGGATAGCTGGCTCCATTTCCCAGTCTTTCATATAGCTTTTGATTTGCATACATTTAGTAACATTCTACTTCCTTTTCTGTCTGTTGAACACTTTTCTCTATGGGCTCTGAGCATGCTCAGACTCTGTGTTGTCAGCTTCCCATTACTGTGACAAGATCCTGAGAAAGTACCCGTACAAGGAGGGATGGTTTCTTTTGGTTCCTGCTGTCAGAGATTCAGCCCATAGTCAGCTGGCTCTGTTGCTTTTGGGCCTTGTGAGCCATTCACCTCATGGTAGCTGGGAAGCAAAGAAGGAGAGAGGATCGCACCAGGGTCCCTGCGTTCCCTCCGAGAGCTTTCCCTTAATGACTTAACTTTCTTCCACTAGGCTGTGCCTCCTAAGGGTCCCACCACTTCCCAGTTGCACCAAAGGCTGAAAACTGAGCCTTCAGTATATGGCCTTTAGGGAACATTAAGATCCAAACTCAGATTCTGCCCACAATTTCCTCTTCCAATCCAGCTTCCAGAACCTCCTGCTCAGGTTGACCCTAGAATCTCTGCCTGGGTAGATTTTGAGCAGTTTATCTTAATTATATTATCAGACCTAGCTTCTCCAAAGCAACTTTTTTTGAAAGAGAGACAGTGTCTTGTGATGTACTATAAGCTGCCTTGAACTCAATATGGACTCCAGCCTGGCCTCAAACTCATGGCAATCCTCCTGTCTCAGCCTCTTGTGTGCTGAGATTACAGGCGTGTGCCACCACATACAGCTCCAAAGCCACATTCTTGTGAAGAATGTGTAGTCGTAATGTAACAGCTTGCAGTTCATTTCCCTATTCTATAACTGACTGAAAATTCTAGCTAGGAATATGTTTATATTGACAGCAGCTGAAATTCAGTTCATGAAATGGGAAGATGAACTCTCCTGTATTCAGCTGAAACACTGGGGTCCGAGGCTTTTAGTTCCCTCTGAAACCAAGGAGGACCTAATCTTCATGGTTCAGCTTAATTCTAACATTATTTAGAAGTCTGTTTCATTTCCCTGATGTTGAGTCACCAGACTGGATTAATTTTCCAGGGTGTTGTGCTAATTATAGGTTGGTGGAGCTAATGGACTAAATCAAATGGCAACAAGTAAAAAAGTAGCGAGGTACTCTGGGTTCTTCTGCTCCAACGCAGAGCTATTTATAACCTCACAATTGTATGGTAACTATTAATTAGTAAGCATTGCAATGACCCTCAATTTTAAAGGTGTCCACCATCATTTTCTGGTTAATCTCTCCCATTTCTTACTGCATTCATTTCATATGAAGGGTGGAGCTGACGAATTGCTTGCCTGAAGTCATGTCTGTGGTGAAGCCAAAATTACACTTGAAACCAAATGAATAATAAAAATATTTGTGAAGTGCTTCACAGTTTTTAAAGGACTTCCTTCATTATTTCACATGTACTGAACACTCTAAGATTTCCTGTTGGTTCAAGACAGAAGAGATGGTGTTCAATTCACAGCCATATAGTACAATCAGAACCCAGGGAGTAAGGAACACTATTATGCAGGAGCCTGGAAGTCTAAATTGTGGGATATTTCTATCCAATTTTCTTGGCCTATGAGGATCTACAGAACAAATGTCTCTTTTGTAAAGTCCAGTTAAACCAAAGAGTATTCTTGCTGGAATGTTTTAAGAAAATCTTCAAAAAAGCTGAGCTGCATCTAATGACCATTGTGGACCTGTACCTCAGTACACCATTATGCCATTTCTTTTCTTTTTCTTCATGTACTGGGGGTTGAACCTAGGCAGTGCTTTTTATATATTTTGTTAATTTTGAGACAAGTTCTCCCTAAATTGCCCAGGTTGACCCTTAACTTATGATACTCCCGCCTCAGTTTTTTGATCCTAAGTCCATTGTTCCTACACTATGTCCAATCCTTCTAGGATCTTGTAGAACCCACAAAACAAAGAATTCCACGGTTGGATAAGTTCTTAAAGGGATTGGAATGGAACATCACCCTTACAAATGCAGAAATTGAGGCTCAAGGAGGAGTTAGTTTTCAAAGGCAAGCTAGTAAGATAACTGGGGTAGAACCTGTCGAACTTGTACTTGAGTAAAAAAGAACCTGGGTGGTGACAGTCAGACTGTCATTACAGCAGCATTTGTCCCAGTACAGCCCTTGAATTAACCATGGAGAAAGGAGCTCCCCAAATGTGCTTATAGGATCTCCTTGTCGTAAGGTTTGTGGTCATATGACTTTGCCTACTTGGGAATTCTTGATGCAAATTAGAAGACTGGAGACTCTGAAAAGTCCCTTGGGGAAGAATTTGTGTAACCAAGCATTTCTCAAATCATGTCATCACTTTTTCCTCCTTTAAGAAACACTCTAATAACAGCCTGTGTAATGAGTGTTTCTTGGTCATAATGACACACTGATGAACAAATAAATGGTACCTGTTGAGATGGGGCCATATCAAGCTAGGTTCTTGGCTACATGCTATTTTTTCTTAGGAGTGGATATTACTACTCCTACTCTACAGATGGTCTCAGGACTCTGCATGTAACAGAAATTTCATTCAAACTTGCTTAAAGGAAAAAGAATTATTGGCTGGGTCACGTAACAGAGAAATTTGGAAGATTGAAATCAGCGATGTTCTTTTTCCCATCCTGCTTCCATGTTTATTAAATCTATTAATTCCCTTTATGGACAAATGTACACAACTTAGGTTAACACACCTCTTCCCTGCCACAACTCCGCAGCCTGAGGGGAAGCTTTGCTCCAACCTACCCTCCTACCCCCCGCCCCAGCAAAATCCTGGAGAGGGCCTCTGATTGCCTGGCACAGCCAGGCCCTCTACCGTCAACATCTGTGACAAGGACAACGGGCACCATGATTCATTTACACTGAATCTCATACCCTCTCCCGTTGACAAGGGAGATGTAAAACCAACAAGGGGCTCAGACTACATAACAGAATGCAATTTGAGTAGTTTAGATCCAATAGTAGGTGGCAGAACTGAGTCCTTTTGATTTTTCTCCATAGTTTATGGTTTCTTCACCCTTAAAGAAGTAGAAGTCTGGTAGGGCTAATACAAACCCCTCTAAGAGGAGGGGTGGAGTGTTTAAGTACCATAGACATTCAGAGGAGGGATTCCAATACTGGAGACAGAGTGTAGTTTTTGCTGTTTATAGAATTTCTACGATGTAGTTTCTGTCACCTGCCCCTCCTTTTCTCCCTTGCACCTTCTGTAGTTTCCTGGTGTCCAACTGACTCATGCCAGGGAAGCCTCCTCCTTCCTTACGTGGTAAAAGCCCATGACTTCTAGTCCCAGTTGTCTGTTGCGGCCCCAGGAATGCAGATTTCTCCTTGTGTTCTCTCTAACTCTCACTAGGAAAATCCTAGAACCCTGGTGTTATGTCTAGATATCCCGCAAAGCCTCAGGTGCTCATAGGTGGGGCTTTGGGAAAGTAATGAGATCATGGGGTTGGTATTGCCGGCTTGATGTTGAAGGTGGGATCTGGTCAGAAGAGGTGGGCCGCTGGGCATGGCCTAGGTCTCTGTTCCATACTCCTACCTTGATTTCTGTCTCTGCTTGCTGCCTCTGTGCCGTGAGCTGTTTGTCCTCTGATATGCCATCCTGCTTTAGAGCCAGCCCACAAAGGGCTGAAACCTCTACACTGTGAGCCAACATAAATCGTTCCTCTTTTAAACAGTGGGTGTCAGGTATTATGTCCGAGTGATGAGAACTTAAGTAGGCCACTTGGCACTCACAGGTGTCTGACTTGCCTGAGAGAGCCTCAGCCCCCACACAGAAGGCCTTCTCCCTAGTGGTTGCAAACCCAACCCCCTAAGGTGGAAAGAGCTTTTCTCAATCTCCTTGAAACCCAGGAGAACTTTGATAAAAGGAAAGGTCTTCCTGAACATTTGAATAAAACTGACAGTTCTGAGTTGCTTGGCAGAGGTAGGTATGGATGCTGCACCCATCAACATGCAGCTTGTATCCAGTTTATCCAAGTTAAAAGTCTATGTGATGTACTTCTAATTTGCTGCTGAGGAGGAAGTGTTCAAACCTCTGCAAATTTCCACTGCACTTAATTTTTCAAGGTCCACATAACTGCAGGGCTGTCAAGTCTTCCTTAAACACATGATGTGACTAGCCATGATACATTATACGTTTTTGTAAATGTCACCTCTCATCGTGTCGTTGTGAAACTTAAAGAGAATGAAGTGTGAAAACCACCCAGCACTGTTCTCAGCATGTCACTTGCATTTCCTTTTATTCTCTTTCAGTTCTTTAGTGCGGTGGGACCCAGAGCAGATAAAATGCCTATGTGTGTAGGGTAGGAATGACCTTGGCTATAAATAACAGACCAGTCAACATAAGAACTTGAAGAAAACCAAGAGTTTTTCCCTTCCCATAGCAGCAAGTCTCATGTGGAAAACTGCTGAGTCGGTGTTAGTATGGGGCCCACTGAACTCATGGCCAGTAGCTCTTCTTCAGCTCTCTGCTGTTTGCTCAAGTCTGTTGCCTCATGATCTCAAAACAGCTACTGAGCTGTAGGCATGCTAGTCACGTCTGAGACAGAGAAGAGAAAGAGGTCCACATTTTTAATGAGGAAAGTAAAAGCTTTTCCAGACCACTCTCTAACCCCTAACACTTCTTAGGTCTCACCGGCAACTCAGCCATTATAAACCTTGAGAAAATGAACGTTTAACTGCCCCAGCCTTATGATTGGCAGAGAAGGGAGAAAGGAGTGTTAAGAAGAGGTGTTGGCTGGCTAACTTGTAATATTTGTGACACAGAAGCTTTCAGCATGACCCAGGGTTGTTTTGCAGAGCTGGAGGAGGGAGTTGGGGTCATTCAGCAAGAATCAACTTTACTTTCTCCCAGTTGTCTGACTAAAGGCCTGGTTTGTCACAGTTGGCTCCCATCTGGGACACTGCACAGTCAGTGAGGTAAGGAAGGGGTGTTTACCATCTCATGGGGCCAATTGTAAAACTGGTAGGAATTTTGTAAGCCAGCTTATAAACACAGCCAGTATCAAAATTGAATTATATGATTTTATACTTAAAGTACACACACTCAAAATATAATGCATTCTGAAAATCATCACTTCCTAATATTTTCTACCTTTTAATTCTAACCATGAGACAGAAGAGAAGCACCTCACTCTCGCCCTTTTTCTTGCTCTGGCTAGAGGGGGTGTGGCTTATCCAACTGCTGTCACACCCCTCCCCCTCTCTTCCCGATGGGCCCCCTTAAAATCCCCTACACACAGTGGACTGGGGCAGCTTGCTTTGTTGTCCTTTCTTGTCAGGTAATGGTCACCCTCTCATGGCCACTCTAAGAGGAGGGCAGCTCAGCTGTCAGCCATGGTGCTTCTTCTCTCCCACTTGCTAATTCAGACTGCCACAGCCTCTCTGAAGAAGGAGGAGCACCCTAATGTGGCTAAGATCAAGGGGGAAGAGACGGAGACCATTGTTAACATTCGGAACATCCCCAATCCCCAGTGAGCTGTGCTGAACAGTTAGCCCTCCTACAGTTCGCCAATTTTGTCCCTGCCATCTTCTGCAGAGATGTGACAGTTATCTAACAAACAGATCAATAACCTCCCATTTCCACTAAGACCAATCGGAGGTCTGCAGCTACTACAGAAGCAGCACTGTCCCATTTCTTGGTAGACGTCCTCTGGTGTACCGTTAGAGACTTACTCTGATGAACCTGTAAATCCGCTTGTGGTTCAGAGTGGTCACTATAGAAGAAAGACCAATAAATACTCAGGGCTGTTAGTCCTGAAGAGCTCCAGAGACCAGCAGCTAATGACAATCACTGACAGAGACAAGCACTGTGTAGATCTCCCTATGGTACCCGGCATAATCTAGTGGATGGTGGCAGCTGACAGCAGCAGGGATCAGCAGCTAACTGTGTCAACTGTTGGGATCCAGCCCTAATGGTGTTGACGAATGGCGTCGAAGGTGATGGCAGAGTTGTATTTTGCTTAGTCATCATTTCTATCTGGAATTGAGCAAAAGAACCCTCAACCAATTTGCAACAACCACGCTTTGAGGTTACTTATGTCTACTGTATCTTTAAAATGTACTACTGACGGACAAAAGACTGACAGCTTTAAACTGGCCACAAAAGTATTCACATGAGAGAAATTGGTGAATGCTATAAATCTATTTGATTGTTTGAGAATCAGTTGGCCAACATTCACCAGCACACTGCTGTGTTGGTACCTGGAAAATAGTGTCTTCTAGAGAGGATGAAAATGAGCGTACACTGGGGGAAGAAGGTAAGTTTTTTCAAAACAAGCAGCAGATCTCTGCCAGAGATTTCTAAAAAAAAAGAACTCATAAAGAAACGATTCCTCATGTTTTATTCCAGGACAATAGAAATTCATTCTATATGTTGCTTTCTTTCTGCATGAATTGAAAGAGAGGTGCATTTTCTTCAGGTCCTGTTACCTAAGAGTCATCATCAAACAGCTCTATTCTACTTCATTGTCACTGTCGTTAATAAATTCCCACTGTGTATCAACTAGAGGTTAGGTTCTGAGTGTAACAGAGTGACATTAAATACGTTCTCCATTCTCAAGGAGCCTAGTCACAGAAAACATAAGTGGGAGAGACATAAACTGTCTCTTCACAGCGCTTCTCTTGAATCAGCCTGTGCTCCTCTTTCCTCTTTTTTCCACAAGCTCTCTTTCCCTAGTGATGTCACCCAATTCCATGGCTTTAAATACTTCCTCCCTGAACCCAGACTTAATACTCAGATGCACGCTTACCGTTGCCATATCTAACCTAGAGCTCTCTTTCTGCATGCAACCCCCTATCCAGCTTTTCCCTCTGTAGCCTTTCCTGTGTCAGGGAATAGATTCTCTCTACTCTCTCTGATGCTTGTCATTCTTTTCTCCTTCACCAACCCTCTGTTTCCCAAACCGTAGCTAACATAATAAATAGCAGCCTCAATTCTACCCACAGCCTATTCTGGACCAGAAGGCATCCCACTTCTCTACTGACATACCTATCTACAGCAGAAGATAACACCTGCACGACTTCGATGAGCTTTCTTTTTCTTTAATGAATTAATTTATTCATTTACTGAACTGAAATTAGACCCAGTACAATAAACCCAAGTAATAAACCCAAGGGGGGTTTATTTCAGAGATGAAAGGCTGGTTCAATATTTAAAAATAATGCAGTGTTATTCACAGTAACAGGCTAAAGAAAAAATTCGCTTTGTCATGTGAAAGAAAAGAAACATTTGACAATATTCAATATGCATTTGTGAAAATTCTCACAAAAGTGGGGAGAGAAACTAATCAACTTTATAAAGGGAGCATACAACCCTCTTGACTACATCTATAGGTAACTTATATTAAATGGTGAAAGACTAAAATGTTCTTCCCTCAAGTTCAGAAAGAAATAAAGATGCCCACATTTACTACTCTTATTCAACACAGTACTAAATAGTCTAGCCAGTACTAGGAGAAAAGAAAGTAAAAGGTATATAGATTAGAAAGGCAGAATCCATTTATCTTGATTTATAGACAACACCAGAAAACTAATCCCATCCACTAAACCCAGAAACTAAGTTCAGATACTTAGTTTGCTTACTCTCCTATTCTTTCTCTTCTGCCTTCTTTTCTGGTTTCCCAAAGTTTGCATGATCATCCTTTGTCCTCCAACCTTCCTTCTAATTTCTTTTCAGTTATCTTGGTTTTACTCACTATCTTTCATAAGTCTTGCTACCACAGGATAAAACCACTCTACCAAGGGGAAACACTCTGAATACAAGCTCCCAACTTATGATCAGTTCTGGCATATAATTATAAATTTTGTTCATATGGTTTAAGGTACAAAATTAGTAGCTACTACAGTTTGCAGTTTCTAAACTGTGTTTGATGCTATTGATATTGCTAATTATACTACTTTAGCTGGGATGTCATATCTGTGGTAATCAGTTATTCTTCCTTCTGTAACAATACTTGGAAGCTTTGGGGTAATAATCTCACCATAGCCCAGCACCAAAGAATGGGGGACTGAGCCAAACAGATACCACCATCTCGCTCTTAATTAACTGAGAAGGTAGGATCTTGGAATAGATACAAGGCAAGAATTTCCTACACACAGAAGACATCCCTGAGGAACAGATTTTTCCTAGAGAGGAATTGATACTAGTGATATAGCTACCTACTAGAAAAACTTACAAGGATCAACACAGAAAACAAAATAAATATTTTTGAAATAAATATTTTGTCTTAGCCTTTGAGGCTTTCCTTTATTTCAAAATATTTTTGAAATAAATAAATATTATGAGAAGATACAGAATCAAGATTCAATCTCAGACCTCCAGCCCACCCAGAAAAAATGTGTCAGACAACAAGATAGAGGAAAATGGAAGGTACACACCTGAAATTCCTGAAACGATAGCAACTAAAGTAAGAAACAAATCCATGAGGCTTTGAGGAAATTAGATGATAAATAATCTCTTAGGTAAAGAAAAGAAATGTTAACATTCATAAAGGGATTTCTCAGCAAATCTAGAGTATAGATAGAAAAAGATAATGCTAGAAAATGATAGAAACTGTGAACAATAAAGGAAAGAAATAGACGTATGAAATGGATTCCAGCAGATATCTAAGAAATTAGAATCTCCTTTGAATGCTGGTAAAACTGCCTGAACAAAACTGAAGACAGACTTTCAGATGTTGAAGACAGGATTGCAGCTAGTGATCAAAAAAGGAAAGATCTCTTAAAATAACTAAAGGTCAAGAAAGAGTAATTCATTAGCTTCAAGGTGATACAAAGAAAAACGATACAAGACTGATAGGTATTAGGTTAGTGATATCCCTTAGTTAATGAGGCTGATCAGGTCTGCAATCTCCCGAATGAGTATATAGTGAAGGTTGAATAAAAGGCAAATGGAATGATTTCAGGGCTCCAGGAGGATCAAAGCTTTCTTACAGGAGAGCTTGGCTAAGACCAAGACCTTCTCTGGGTGGCCTGTATTTATTTAGTTATCAGAAGGAGGGAGGAGAGTACTTAAGAAGGGCAAAACCACTGAAAGACTTCTCCAAGTAAGGTATTAAATTAATCCATTCAGGAGTGAGATGCCTGAGGCTATAGTCTTTTTTTTTAAATTTTATTTTAAAGACAAAAGAATGGAGACACATGAACCAGAAAAGCCATAAACAATACAGAAAATACAAAGTTATACAGAATATAGTAGGGAATTAGCACTGGATGTTGTATTACATAATGTTATCTTCACATTAGTTAACACAAAAACATTAAAGGAAATACCAAATTATAGAGAAGATAGTAGGGAATTTGCACTGGATGCTGTATAATATAAAGCTATCTTCACTTCTGTTAATATAAAAATGATTGAAGAAATACAGAATTATAGAGAACACAGAAGGGAATTAGCTCTGGATGCTGTCCTACATAATGTTACCTTCACCTTTGTTACTCAGTTACACAGATGATGGCCCATTTGATCATTCAATTTTTGTCCTCCCTCATCTCCGTTGCCCTACCACTCAATCATTTATCTTCCCTGTGATAATAACTGTACTCCTGGGTTTATCTATATGCTTGGACTCTCGCCTTGGGAAGAGATATAGCTGCCTCAGACTATACTATAACATACATGGATGTATACAAACTGCCATGGTTGGAGGTGGGAAAGCACATATGCTCACATTGGACCACCCGGCTCCACCCTGTCGTCGTGCTATGGGTGGGGGCGGGTCCAGTCCATGAGGTGCCCTGAGTGGGGCCCTCAGCGGAGCAGCCACCGGGCCCACTGTGGAGCAGCAGAGCAGCATCGGGGCCCACTGCAGGTCAGCCGCGGATCCCACTGCAGAGCAGCCGCGGGGCCCACAGCGGATCATCCGCGGGGCCCACAGCGAAGCAGCCGTGGGGCCCTCAGCGGAGCAGCCGCGGGGCACGCGCCCCCATCAGGGCGCCCTCTGTGACCCTTTTGGTTCTGTCCCATTGCCTTGATCCCAGAGGCCCTTTCTTCTCCTCCCACCTCCTCCTTATCCCCAGCATTACCGTTCCCCACCCCTTGCAGCTGGGCAATTGGTCTCCAAAGCTGAAGCTGCAAATGCCAAAACGAGGGCATGGGCCAAGGATGTGCTTAGAGCGGCGACCTCCTCCCTCTCCGTCTCGTCTCCCTCTGACTGCGCCATGGCAGATCTGCAATCCCCTTGTCCAGAGGAGGTTTTGCTTAGACTTTCTGAGGGTTTCAGTTCCCATTTCAGATCCTTCTCGAGTTCAGGATATCCACCTCTTTCCTTTCTGTCCTTCACATGTTGCTATATTGCTATGTCTGAGTGGCATTCCTCCAGGAGGTTCTTTCTCTGCTGCCTACCCTGTCGCCATGGGTTCATACAAGGTTCATGTATGCAAGCAGTATGGAGACACTCTTGTTGCTCGTATTTAGCAGTTTGGGGTGAGTCCTGAAGCCTGTGGACTCGTCCCATTGCTGTCAGGAACAGGTGGTGATTGCGCAGGAGGCTCAAGGTACTCACAGAGGGCGTTCAGGGTGGGAGCTGAAGCCCAGTAACTCAGTTCATGCTTCCTGCTTGATGTTGGAGTGAGAAGGGCGTGAGGCCGTGTGATCCATCTCCATCTGCAGCTCTCTCTTGCTGTTGTGCTCCAGTTCCCGTTTGTTCGTTGGCTGGATCCCTGGGAGTTGCTGTGGCTCTGACGCTGCCGATGCACTCCCCACTGGCAGCTGCCCATACAGTGGAGAGGCAGGAGGCCACAGCCTCCAGGCAGGCATAGAGCTGGGTGTGGTGGGATGTGTACTGGCTGCTCTGGCTCCACCTTGCCTCCACGTGATGATTAGGAAGGTTGCTGCAGAGTGGGGACTCCGCTTCAGTGGCTGTTGCAACCTCTCATCCTCACACTGGATTTGACAAAAGTTCCCAACCACCATTGCCTCTTTTCCTGGCTGCACCCTCTCCTCTCCAGACCTGGACCAGCTCTTGGAACTCTGCTCTCCCCTGGCCGAGTCGGGAGGCTTCCATGAGCGTGGGTCTCTGAAGCTGAAGCTGCGATTGCTGGAATGAGGGCTTGGGCCAAGAGTGTGTTTGAAGCAGTGGCTTCCTCTTTCTCCGTCTCTTCTCCCTCTGACTGTGCCACGGTGGCCCTCTGATCCTTTCCGCCAGGAGAGGTTTTGCTTGGTCTTTCCTAGGGCTTCAGTTCCCATTTCAGATCCTTCTTGGGTTCAGGGTACACACCTCTCTCCTTTCTGTCTTCATATTGCTATGTTCCATTGTTTGGGTGGTAATCCTCTGGGAGGTTCTTTCTCTGCTGCTTACCCGGTCGCCATCTTCCTGGAAGTCCTCTGAGGCTATAGTCTTTATCTAGTTGAGATTGGATCCAGATGTCCTTGGTTGTGCTCTTGTCTTATCCTTTGAGGCTTTCTAGCTTCATCCACCATTACACACCTCAGTAGAGATCAGTGACTCACAAAGGCTCTCTTACTGTGAGTCTGCCACCCATTTCCGGACAAGCAGCCTAGACTTTGGACAAATTCAGAAATAAACATGAAAAACCAATTGGATAATTTAAGTACTTCTCAGGGCTGCTTCATAGTGGTCTCCATCAGATAGGTGTCAATGAAAAAGCAGGAGTCAAGACACATAGCTTTAAAAGACTAGTTGCACAAATAATAGCAGAAATTTCCCAAATATGAGAACAGAATCTGATCTACAGTTAAGTGAGGCATATAGAACTCCAATTAGCCATAACCAAAATAAAACTATGCCTAGACATATAATAATCAAGATCCCAGAAATTCAGCACAAAAATAGAGAAAAGAAACATAAGCCGGGGATATAGTGCAGTGGCACAATTGTCTGCCTGGCAAGCACGAGGTCCTGAGTTTGATTCCCAGTACCAAAGAAAAAAAAAACAGTAAAAAAAATAGAGAAAAAGAAATAGATCACCTATAAGGAAAGCCCATCAAAATCATGGTAGACGTCTTAAGTCAAAACCTTAAGTCAAAAGGAGCTTGGATGGCTGGGGATATAGCTCAGTGGAATAAGCGCTTGCCTAGCAAGCGCAGGGTCCTGAGTTCGATCCCCAGTACCGAAAAAAAAAAAAAAAAAAAAAAGGAGCTTGGAGTGAAGTATATCAAGTCCTGAAAGAAAACAACTTCCAGCCAAGATTGATGTACCTTGCAAAACTATATTTCAAAGTTAATGGAGAAATAAAATACTTTATGACAAAGAACAACTGAAGAAATTAATGACAATTGAACAAATTGTACAAACAGTACTGAAAGATATTCTAGATAGAGATAAAAATGGCCACAATTCCAAGAACAACAACAGAAAGAAACCACCAGGCAGGGCAAGTAATTAAACAGAGGGGAAAAGCAGGGAACCAACAGCAGGAAAATAACATGACAAAGATAAGCCAATACATATCAGTTGTAACCATCAATGTAAATGGCCTCTGTCTTGGTTACTTTTCTCTCGTTGCTGAGACAAAATACCCAACACCCAAAATGAAGGAAGGAAAGGTTTATTTAGCTTACAGTTTGTGGAGGTTTCAGTCCATACTTGGCTGGTTCTGAGGCAGAGTGGCACATGGCAGAGGGCAAACTATTCAGGGCAGCAGAGGTCAGCAAAAACAACCAGCAAAAGGGAAGATTGGCTGCAAGCAGTCTCCTTCCTTCCCTTACATTGTAAACAGGCTACTCCCACCCAGGGGTTGTGAACCTCTCACACAGTCTCCATGCCCTCCTCTTCCACAGGCTCAGGATGTATACAAAGTAAGCACCTTGGCTTCCTGCTGATTCACTCAGCTAAACCTCTAGACTCCCAAGTTGACACAATGTATCACCCATAACAGCCTCAATTCAGCAATAAAAAAAGAGACTGGCAGAATGGACCCAGAAACAAAATCCAACAATATACTGTATAAAAGAAACACATTTAACTCAAAAATAAATTCATGGACTGAAAGTCCAATGACGGAAAACAATACTCCATGCAACAGGAACCTAGAAAAAAGCAGGGGTAGCTATTCTGTTCGCAGATAATGTGAACTTCAAACCAAGAATGATCAAAAAAGATAAACAAGGTCACTACATACTTGTTAGGGGAAAACTTTAAGAGGAAGAGGTAACAATCACAAATATGTATGAACCAAATACAGGCTCACCTAACTATATAAGATAGATATTAATAGACATGGAAAATTTAAAAAAGAAATGACACAATTTTAATGTGGGCCTTTAATATCCCATTGTCACAAGAAGATAGATCATCTAGACAAAAAGAATCAGCAAAGAAATATCAGAATTGAACCAAACCTGTGAACAAATGGACTTAGTAGATGTTTATGGAGTGTTCCACCCAGTGACACCAGCATGCACATTCTTCTCAACTGCACATGGGAAGTTCTCTAAAGTAGGCCATATACTAGCACATAGAACATGCTTAAGTAAATACAAAGGAACTGAAATTATCCCATGCATATTATGTGACCATAGTGCAATGAAATTGGAAATTAATAAAAGAAACTGCAAAAACTCCATGAATACATGGAAATCGAATAACACCCTCCCAAACAACCAATGGGTCACAGATGAAATTAAAAAAGAAATTAAACAATATCTACAATTAAATAAAAGTTCAGATACAACATACCAGAACATGTGGGACACAATGAAAGCAAACCTAAGAGGAAAATTTATAGCAGTGAATTCAAACATCAGGAAAATTGTATGAGCACAAATAAACAACCTAATGTTGCACTTCAAGTACCTAGAAAAAGAGGAATAAATTGAGCTGGACATGATGGTGCATGACTGTAATCCCAGCACTCGGGTGGCTGAGGTAGGAGGATTGTTGTGAGTTTGAGGCGAGCCTGGGCTACAAAGTGAGCTCAAGGCCAGCATGAACTGCATAGCAAGACCCTACCTCAAAAAGATTAAAAAAAAAAGAAAGAAAAGAAAAAAAAAGAAAAAAGAAAAAAAAGAGTAAGTCAAGCCCAAAGATCATACACAGGAGGAAATTATAACAATCAGAGCACAACTGAGACTAAGAAATCAATAGAGAATTAATGAACCAAAAAATTGGTTCTTTGAAAGAATAAATAAAATTGATAAACACTTAGCTAACTTTATCCAAAAAAGGAAAAAAAATAATCAAATTCATGCATTGGGAAATGAAAAGGGTGAAATCACTACAGATTCTGTGGAAAGTCAGAAGATGAGCAACATCTACTTCAAAAATCTTTACTTTCATAGGATGGAAAACAAAGAAGAAAAGGAGACCATCCTTGATACATACGAATTACCAATGCTCAGCCAAGAAGATATAAAAATTCTGCATAACTCAACGTCAGTTAATGCAATTGAAAATGTAATTAAAAACTTAACAACAAACAAAAGCCCAGGTCCTGATGGATTTACTGCTGAATTCTACAAGATATTTAGAGAAGATTTAATGCCAGTACTCCTCAAGCTCTTTAATGATTTTGAAAGGGAAGCAGTATTCCCTGACTCATTCCTGGAGGCACATATTATGCTGATACCAAAACCAGAAAAAGATGGAACTGAAGAAGAGAATTACAGGCCAATCTCCTTAATAAACATAGATGCAAAAATCCTCAATAAGATACTGGCAAACAGAATGCAGCAAATCATCAAGAAGGTAATGCACTACAACTAACCGGGATTCAACCCAAGAATGCATGGATGGTTCATTATATACAAATCAATAAATGTAATATACCATATCAACAGAGCCAGTCTACTGCCGTACCACCTTGAACGTGCCTGATCTCATCTGATCTCCGAAGCTAAGCAGGGTTGGGCCTCGTTAGTACTTGGATGGGAAACAGAGCCAAAGGTAAAAATCATATGATTATATTAATACATACAGAAAAAGCTTTTGACCAAATCCAACACTCTTTCATGATAAAAACCCTGCATAAAATTGGAATAGATGGTCTTTACCTCAATATGATAAAGGCCATCTATGAAAAAACTATAGCCACCATCCTTCTAAATGGACAAAACCTGAAAGCTTTCACTAAAATCAGGTTCAAGACAAGGATGTCCACTATCACCACTCCTATTCAATATAGTTCTGGAAACCTTAGCCAGTGCAATTATGCAAGAAAGAGAAGTAAGGTTCATCTTGAGCCTGGTAAGCACTGAAGCTGATCAGGGCCTGTAGGATGGAGAGAGTGCAGACTGAAATATGCAGATCACCAGGGCTGTGCTCCTGTCTCTGGTGCTAGTAAGTTGCACCCCAGGATGCCGGGCATTATATGGGAGCCCTGGGTATCTAATGAGTAGACCTAGAGGCGTTTAGCCCTTTGGGGAGGCTCTAGTACAGGATGCAGATCCACTGGTGTACCCAGGGTCTAATCAGGCCCACCTCTGCCTCCTTCCTGAGTAGGCCTCAGGACCCATTTAAACCACCCTCCAGCAGCAACCCCCAACTCCAGGGGGCCAGGAGAGACTTCCAGACCAGTGTGGTCTCCAGGGACATTGACACAGCGACCCAGTTTATTTGTGCTGGGGCCGTTCACAGTTGGCGTGGCTGGATCTGGGTGTGGAATTGGAATGGTGTTTGGCAGCTTGATCATTGGCTATACCAGGAACCCATCTCTCAAGCAGCAGCTCATCTCCTGCACCGTCCTCGGCTTCACGCTGTCTGAGGCCGTGGGACTCTTTTGTCTGATGGTCACCTTCCTCATCCTCTTTGCCATGTGAGTGCCTCAGGGTGGTCCACTGTGCCTGTTGCTGGGCCCCAAGCTGTACCATTAAACAACATTTCTCCACAAAAAAAAGAAAGAGAAATAAAAAGAATAAGGATAGGAAAGGAAGAAGTAAAATTATCATTATTCACAGATGACATGACACTTTACATAGAAGACTCCAAAATCTCCACCAAAAGACTTCTAGATTTAATAATCAAATTCAGTAGCATAGCTGGTTATAACGTCAACATTAAAAAATCAATAGTATTCCTGTACACAAACAACAAACTCACTGAGAGAAATTAGGGAAACCACACCCTTCACAATAGCATCCCCTAAAAATGAAGTACTTAGGAAGCCATCTAACAAAAGAAGTAAAGAATTTATACATTGAAAATTACACGTCTATACATTTAAAAATACAGTACAAATTATAGAACATTGAAAAAGGAGATTAAAGAGTACACCAGAAAATGGAAGGATATCCCTTGCTCATGGATAGGAAGAACCAATGTGAAAATGGCCATACTGTCAAAATTGTTATACAGATTTAATGCAATCCTGATCAAAATACCATTAACATACCTCACAGAAGTGGAGAAAACATTCCTAAAATTCATTTGGAACAAAAAGAGACCTAGAATAGCAAAAGCAATTCTGGACAACAAAGGCAAGGCCGGAGGTATTACAAGCCAATCCCTAACTTGAAACTGTGATAAAATTAGCACGGCGCTGCCAAGGAAACCAGACCGGAGGGTCAGTGGAACAGACCAGATGATGCAGACAAAACTACAAAGGCATTCAGCCACCTTATCTTCGACAAAGGGGTCAAATCTGTTCACTGGAAGAAAGGTGGTGCTATGGTTGATACATTGTGTCAACTTGGGGAGTCTAGAGGTTTGGCTGAGTGATACAGCAGGAAATCAAAGTACTTTGTACACATCCTGAGCCTGTGGAAGAGGAGGGCATGGAGACTGTGTGAGAGCTATACGCCCCCTGGGTGGGGGTAGGCTGTTTACAAGGTAAGGGAGAGAAAGAGGCTGCTTGTAGCCATTCCTCTCTTTTGCTCTTGTAGTTTTTGTTGTGCTCTGCTGCCATGAACACTTGCCTTCTGCCATGTGCCACTCTGCCTCAGAACCAGCCAAGTATGGACTGAAACCTCCACAAACTGTAAGCTAAATAAACCTTTCCTACATTCATTTTGGGCGCTGGGTATTTTGTCTCAGGGACCAGAGAAAAGTAACCAAGACAGATGGCCTCTTTAAAAAATGGGGCTAGAAAAGCTGGTGCTCTAAATACTGACCCATATCTATCATGTGCACTAAACTAAAGTCAAAATGGATCAAAGATCTAAATATTAGAGCAGAAATAATCTACTGGAGGAGAAATTAGGTAGAAATCTTGAAGACATAGGTGTAGGTAGAGAGTTCATGAACAAAACTCAAACTGTATGGGAAATACTTCAAGTATCAACAACTGAGACCTCATCATATTAAAAAGATTTTGTACATCAAAAGAAGTCAACAGAGTGAAAAGAAAACGCATGGATTGGGAAAAAATTTTAGCCAATTGTCCCTCAGACAAAGGGCTTCTATCTAGAACATATAAAGAACTGAAAAAAAATCAGATCCCACAAATTCAAAGACCCAATCCAAAACTTGACAGCTGAGGTGAATACACATTTCTCATGTAAAGAAATACAAATGGCAAGTAGATACATGAAAAAATGTTCAACATCACTGGTTATTTGAGAAATGCAAATTAAAACAACACTGAAATTCCGTCGCATTCCAGAAAGAAATCAACCATTAACAAATGCTGGAGGGGCTGTGGTGAAAAAGTAACACTTCTCCACTGTTGGTGGGAGTGCAGACTGGTGCAACCACTGTGGAAATCAGTATGGAGATTCTTCAAAAAGCTAGGATTAGAGGTCCCATTTGACTATTCCTATTCCACTTCTGGGTATCTTCCCAGAAGAATTAAAAAGTCATACCACAGCAATATATGTGCACCGTGTTTAGAGCAACACAATTTGTAATAGCTAAATCTTGCAAAGAACCCAAGTTCCCGTGAACTGTGGAATATATAAAAACAATTAGGTGTTTTTATACAATGGAGTATTACTTAGCCATAAGGAAGGATAAACTTGAGATTTTTATAGGAAAAAGGATGCAGCCTGAGACCATACTGATGAGTAAAATAAATCAGGCTCACACCTGTAAACATCTTATTGTGCCCCTGGTGTGAGAAACGGAAAGAGTAAATAATGTGTAACAGGTACAATAGATACTATGAAATGGGAAGAAATTGTTAAAAAGTAAAAAGGAGCTAGGAGCAGGCTAAGGGGAAAGGAAGTAAAGGAAAAGAGAGAGAAAAAATGCAAGTTAGTTATACTATTAATGTCTTATAGAAAAGGAAGTTTTGCACTAATATAAATTAGAGAATTTTGTACACCCATATCTTGTACTCTGAGTAACTACTTTAAAGGTAATAATAAGAAATGTGGTAACTATTATTATTCTCCTAACATCTTGTTATGAAATTTTCTTTTTTTTCCATAACAAAAGAAGTAAAAATCTAAACAAATGAGAGGCATACCTGTTTACTTACTGAAAAACTCAATGTAGTAAAGATATCAAATCTTTTCAAATTTATCTAGACATTTAATACAATTCCTATCAAAATCCCACCAAGATTATTGCATAAATTACAGATGCTTATTCTAAATGTGTATGCCAAACAAGTTTGAAAAGGAAAAATAACATGAGAGGAATTGCCCCACTTCATAGCAAGTTTACTATGTAGCTATAATAATCAGGGCAGTGTGGTGCTGGCAGACAGATAGACTCATGGGTCAGTGGACTAGAATAAAGAACCCAGAATTAGACTCATGCAGCTATGCTCAAATGATTTTTGACAAAGGTACAAAAGCAGTTCAGGGGAGGAAGGCCAGTCTTCTCAAAAAGCCATGCGAGTGCAATTAGACACCCACAAGGGAAGACCACAACAAAACCCTTGGCCTAAGCCTTGCATAGTTAACTCAAAGTAGAGCCAATATTTAAATGAAAACATAAAACAATATTTTTAGAAAAAACAGAAAATCTCAGGGACCTCTGACAAAGTAAAAATGTCTTAGATTTGGTACCAAAAGTGTTTTACAAAAAGAAAAGGTTATGATAAATTGGACTTCATCAAAATTAAAAACATTTACTCTGTGAGAAACCCTATAAGGAAGGTGAAAACCTATAGACCAGGAGTAAACCTGATATCTGACAAATGGCTTGTGTCTAGAATACAGAAATATCCCTTAAAATTCAACAGTAAATATAAATGATCTAATTAGAAAATCGGCAAAAGACATGTGGTGGTATTTTACAAAAAAAAAAAGGATATGCACGCCAGGTGTGGTAGCACATGCCTGTAATCCCAGCATTCAAAAGAATAAAGCAGGAGGATTGCAGTTCAAGGGCAGCCTGGGTTACACAACAAGGTCTTGTCTGAGAAAACAAAACCATAAAAACCAAACAAAAACCCCAACAACCAAACAACCTCTTCTAAATAGCACAACAACAACAAAACCCAAACAACCAAAGAAAAAGTACATGCAGATGGCAAATAAGTATTTGAGAAGTTCAATATTACTAATCATTAGGGTAATGCATATGAAATCCATAGAACCACACACAACCCTCCTAGCCACAAAATGACTCCACACCAATCAAAATGGCTAAAATGAAAAACAGGGCTAATCCCAAATGATGGTGAGGTTGCAGAAAAACTAATCACTGACGACACATTGCTGGTGAGAATGTAAACTGGTGCAGTTTCTTTTCAAACAAAAAATGCCCTCACCATACAATGCAGCAGTTACACTCCTGGATGTCTATTTCAGAGAAATGGAAATGTATTTTTGTATAAAAATCTGCACAGGAATGTTCACATTATTTATAAGAGCCCCAAATTAGAAACAACTCTCAGGGAGTGAACAGACAGTGGCATACCCATATCTTGAGATATTACTCAGCAATCAAAAGGAATGAATTATTGATACAAACAACAAGTCCAGGGGATCACAGGAAATTCTGCTGAGCGAAAGATAAAAAGCAGTTTCAAAAGGCAAATACTTACGATTTCATTTGTGCACTGTTTGGGGATGTTGTGTTTATGAGAAGGGAAACAGATTGGTGGTATCTAGGGGTTGGGATTTTAAGGGAGAGGGTCAAGGTGAACATTGTGGAGACTTGGAGCGATGGAACTCTGTGTTGGTGATTATGGGAAGACACATGTTATAAAATTGCTAAGAACTACACCCTCCCCCCCACACACTGCAAATGAGTTTATGCATGACTGGTGAGGTCTGAATAATTCTGTAGATCACAGTGATGTCAGTTGCACATTATTGATGTTATACTGTAGCAGAAAATGCCCCCGCCAGCCAGTATACTTCAGTTTCTTAATTGCCAAGATAATAGTTCCTGTTCCAGTTATGGTTGTTTGGGTCTCTTGGAAATGGCTGGTCACTGTGATGCATAGCTGGTCACTATAATGTACATTATATAAACCAATCCCCAATTGACAAGCCATCCTGCTCTGTACTTCCTGCTTGCTTATCCCATATAAGCCCTGGACCACCAGAGATCAGGGCCTGACATTCTGGGAAGGACCTTGATCAGTGCCCGTCGTGGTAAATAGATCTGCCTCCAAATCTTGGGTGTCATTTCAGGGCTGTGCTTGCCATTACAACACTATAATTATGTAAGCTGCTAACACTGGGGAGGAAAGTGAAGGGTTTATAAGACTAGTCTATACGTTTTTAAAAACTTCCTATGAATCTACAAATAAAAAGCTTAAAAATGTAAATCAGATTATATCTGATCTCGTACTTTAAATCACTTTGGGCTTCAGTTAGAAGAAAATCCAAGTTCTTTACCTTATTCCCTCTGCTCCCTTTCCATGCCTCTGGGCTCATCTCAGTCTTCATCTTACTGCTTAAGCTGAAGCCACACAATCTGCCCTTACAGGCCCCGTGCTCTGTCCTGCTGTGGGGAGATCGCACACACCCTGCCGGTTTGCATCTGTCACTCCCACATCCTGTCGTCATTCACGCTCACTTTGATGTCCTCTCTCAGGGAAGCCTCCCCTCAGTCCCTATTTAAATCATCCCTCTCCACTGTTACTTTAGGTCATTCCTTAATTAATTAGCATCTTCCATTATCTGAATTTATCATTTTTGTTTCTGTTTATCAGCCGTCTCCCTTTATTAGGATCTAAACCCTTAGAACTGGGACTATGCTGTCTCACAGCATCACTTCCAGTGGGTTAGACAGGCTCAATGCTGGATCTCAACATCCCCCCCTCATAATAGCAATCCCCCCAATACCTTGGGTTCTTCCTCACATTTTAATGTATGTGATAAAACGGCAGAGACAGAAGTCACCTTTGTTATGGGCAGGGGTTAGGCTACAAGTGTATCCTTGATGCTGAGTGGTGAACCTGGCGGCCTTGCCCAGTGTGTCCCAAGTAGCTTTGAACTGGATTAACCTCTCCCCTGGTGCCTTGAACACAGGTGCATACTAAATATTCTATGAAAGAAAGAGGGGAGGAAGAAAGGCCGTGATGAATTCCTGAGTCCTCATCATGCAGAGAAGTGTTCCAGGAAAAGGTACAGAAATAGGACTGCTGGTTTAAGTTATGGCATTCGGTGAAGAATCCAGTGAGGGGGGCTGGAGACCCACATAAGGAACAGCTTCAGGGAGTCTCCAAAGCCAGACTAAAGCACTGAGAAACTGTCCAAGGTGAGGTTGGAAATGACTGCACACCTTCTCATCCACCTCCGCCTACTCATTTGCCCAGGTTCTATTTATATTATTTGGGGGAGGTGTGAATGATTGCTTTTTCCATGACTAAGCTTAAGCACTGGACAAAGGTACAGTGTGAAGCAATCCATCAGCCTTAATAGAGTTTATGTCTTGCTACAGCTCTCTTGTCTAAAACAATAAAATCACACCTAACATGACTACTTGTCAGCTACAACAAGGTGTCATATTAATCAGAAGTGGAATTTAAAAAAAAAGATCACTTGTGAATTACCACCACCAGCATTTCCTTTGATGGTAAATGAAAGTCTGGGATAGTCTGGCCATAGGTATGGGTAAGAGACAAAAAAAGGTACTTGCCAGCGTTACAGAAGGAAGCACAAGAGTATGGGCTCTAACCAACTATGAAGAGTAACAACACCACTGACTGCAGCGGCCCTGACAAAGAAACTTCTAGGAGAGAAGAAATGTTACTTCTACCCCGAACCACTTCCAGCAAATTATCATGTTGACTCAGTACTGTTCAATACATGGACCTAACTTTCTCTTGATGGTTTTCCCTTTATTTCTCCAGGTACCTGTGAGATATGATACAAAACAGTGACTATTGACCTTTCAAACATTTCATTACAGTAAAAGACATACTACATATTAATCCTTCTCAAAATACCCCTCTCCCATTTCCCACACGCATTCCCTTATCCTTGCCACTTTCTGAAGCAGTTCTGGAAGTCCTCTTTTTTGCTTTTGAAACTAGTTTCCATTTATTCAAAGGATAAGTTTAAAAAATTGTTTTCATAGTCGTAGTTTCAGAAATTATAGTAGACATTTCTTATTTTCAGAGTCTTACCTTCAGAGTGAAGAAATTTCTGAAGTAAAAAGTTTCTAAAATTTCTGGATTGTTTTGGGATTCACTCTGACTGAGCAACATTTTCAGTAGAAATGTTTCTTTTGTTTGCACTCTTTGAGGCACAAATGGGCATTGATTGGCCAGATGTAAGTGTTCTGAAATCAATACTAGGTTCTCGCCTTTGGAACCAGACATATCATGATTTAGACGTCTAGAATTTAGTCTTTTTCCTCGGTGTCTTCAGGTTGAGTTTTACTTGTAGGAGGGGTAGAGATGTTTTTCAAAGCTGATAGCATCTATTTTTACCATGTTTAACTATTCTGTTGCATGTTTTACAAATAATCAATGAAACACTTTTGGAGTCATTTTACTTTTTCACAATTTTTGCTTCTTTAAAACTGAGAATATGGCTGGGCATGGTGACACACATGTGTAATCCTGGCACTTGGGAGGCTGAGACAGAAGGACTGCTGCAAATTCAAGGCCAGCCCAAACTATATAGCAAGATCCTGTCTCAAAAAAACCAAATCAAACCAAACCAAACCAAACCAAAACCAAAACTGAGCATATGGTTTCTGTCTTTTCAGGTAAGAAGATTACTTACTTTGGATGTCAGTTTGGCCTTGAGTTTGAGGTATACTTGAGAGTTACCCAGAACGAACTATTGGAACAGTATGGACAGCTTCCTCCCAAGTGCTCATCATAGGAGAGAGCAGGCTTGTCCAGTGTTATGGCTTGTGTCCTCTCAAAGTCTCATGCCATCATAGGTAAGGCCTTTTCAGAGATGGCTTAATCTGAGTGTGTGATTGGTTCGTGGTGCAACGCTAGGATTAAGGGTGGGTGGTTGCTAAATCAGTATCTGGGTTAGTTTGGCTCCGCCCTAATCTCAGTAGCCTGGTTACAATATGAGGGTCAGAAAGAAGCTTGGCTTTTCCCTCCCTTATTGCCTGTACTACCTTCTGCCCTCCGTGAACTGTTCTTTATGAAGCCACTTACTCCTGCCTGGGAGTCAGCTGCTTATGGACTAAAACCTCTACAAACTGTGAGCTGAATAAATCTTTCCTCCTTAACTTATGGGTATTGGCTATTTTGTCTCAGCAATGAAAGAAAAGTAACTAAGACCGCCAGGGCAGTTGTCGTGCAAGCTTTGCCCATGCCTGGCCTCATTCAGCACCCTGCACTTCTTTGCTGCTGAGGACCAGTGGCAAAAGAACGGACCAGATACAAGTCTTCTTTCCTGAATGTTGCTCTTTCGTGACTGGCTCAATGTCTTGAATTGACTCAAAACGTTTACCTTTCACAGTCAGTTTGACTTTGGGGAAGAGCTAGAAGCCCCATGGGGCCAGTTCCAGTGAATAAGGCGGATGAGGACATGCTGTGATGTTTTGCCGAGCCTCTTTTGGGCACTGGGCTACAGCACCCACTATGTTTTTTATCACACCTTATAAAGGAACTTAAAAAGAGGACTTCCAGAGCTGCTTCACAGCATGGCAAGGATGATGGAGTAAGTGCCCTGGAAGAAAGAGGGGGCATTCTGAGGGGAATTAATGGTGTCACTGTAATCATTTTCACAGGGCAAAGTTCAGCCTACTTGTATGCTCTGCTAGTGTTCTGTGTGTGGGTGTACGTGTGTGTGTGTGAGATCCTGGAGGCAGAAAGAAGTGTGAGAGGTAGAGGAAGAGACCTTGAATGCCAGAGCAGCATGAAAGGTAGAGGAAAGGAACATAAGACAGACTTTATTTGCTTCAAGATTTTATTGAATAACTGCCTATAGAAACCAACTTGTCGACATCAACATGCCTGTGCATGTTGATCTCTTCTGCTCCATGTGCAGGGAAAAGTCTTGAGATTAAGATTCTCATCTTAATCAGTCCTGAAGTTTGAAAATGTCTTTTGGTCAAGAGTTCATCCACACTGGTGGAGAAATTATGGTTGGCATTCTATAGCTCACAGTGACATGTGGTTGAGCTAGACTTTGGAAAGTGCAGAAAATGTAAGAATCTTGCTTGGCTGGTGCTTAAACTTATTCTTATGTGTTTACTGCTGTTTGACTCATATTCCTGATTGAAGGGAGAGATGATCAAGAAACTTTTTTTTTACATAGGTAAAGGTGGGCTAAGGAAAGAAGAGAGCTGAGTCACCCATGGAGCAGCCATGGTGAGAAGTCTTCACCTCCTGCTGACTAGAGTCTGTGGGAGCTGGGATCCTGAAGGAGGGCCTTCTTATCGGGGCTGAAGTCCTTGAGGGGCTTCAGAGTAGGTTAGACAAGGGCTGGGGGATCCGTGGGCCTCATACTTTTCTTGGTCTCAGACTCCTGCCAGTGTCTCCCATTAGCTAAACTCAACAGGAGCGTAGGGGAAATGGGAACCTAAGGGACATGGCCCACGTGGTCAGCAGCTTGGACACAGACCAGGGCACCAAAGATAGAGGGGCACATCTAGAGGTGGCAGAAGAACACATTTGCAAGAAAATATCAGCGCACTTGCTCTTAAGTGAAAGAGTATTTTGATTTGGCAGATTCTCCCTAGACAGAATCATTCAGGAGAGAAAGCAAAAGTGGATGGTTTTTGTTCTCACAGTGAGCAATGAAATCACCTAGTCTTGGACTACTGAAGCATGAAAGAGGAAGAGAAGATCACACACATTCTTAGACTGGTCTCCAGAGGCAGCAGGCAGCCCAGATTTTAAGAAACTGCCTGCCCTTATGTCTGGGATAATTTCTAGTCTGTTCCTGCCAGAATACTGCTCCGATTTCCAAGGAATTCAGACAGAGATTAATTTAAATAAGAGATCTAAATTCTCTGAGACATAATTATGGCTAAAGAAGAGCTGACTTGCCAGATGTGGAGGTGCGTGCCTGGAATCCCATCCCGCTGGGAGGCTGAGGCAGGAGGACAGCAAGTGCAGGCTGAGTTTAGGCAATATAAAGACTTAGCAAGGCCTCACCCCAAAATAAAAAAGGGCTGAGTGGAGCTCAGTGCAAAGGCCCCATGTTAAATCTCCAATACAAAAAAAAAAAAAAAAGAAAAGAAAAACAAAGTGAAAAAAAGAAAGAAAGGAAAAGGAAAATAAAAGTCAGAGCTGCCTTAGCCAACTGGGTCTTCTCTCCCCAGTGTGACTTTGTGGCGCAGCACCCTCATCCCAGGTTCTTCAGCAGAGCCTGAAATACACACATGTTCTTCCAAGTGGATCAGAAGCCAAGCTGCTCAGGACGGCTCGCCCCCACCGCTGGCTTTGTGGATGAATGGACAGCCAGGTGAGACTGAGTGAAAAGCGAGAAGAATCTTCTAAACTGCAATGTTCTCCCTTTCCGAACGTTGTTTTCTAACCTGTTTTTGTTGCTGTTCACTTATCCATTCATTCAACAGATATTTATTGAGGGCATTGTGCCAGAAGAGCCACCATATCCTTCCACTCTAGCGCACCCTGACTTTATTTATGCAATCCCATAACACTGTTAGGCCCTATACTTGGCCCAAGGGTCATAAAGATTGGTAAGAAATAATCCTTGGCCTTTAAAACATATTAAGAGTGGAGCAGACAGATGACACAATCAGCATGACATTGGAAGCACTGTAAACAGACACGATCTACTGTTGGTGCCCAGAGGACAAAACACTAACTTTACCTCTGGCAGTGTAGAGACTAGGAAGTCCCACATCAACCACATAACCATTACCTGGATTAAGTCATCAGACACCTGTGTGAAGACATCAATGTGCTCTGGCAGGTAGGTGGTGTATTAGCCTTAACAATTTTCAGATTAATTTTACAGAAAATATTCAGCTTCTTTTTGTGTAGTCTTCTCTTTTGCATTTAAGGTCATCTAACCCTGTGTATACTAAAGAAGTTTTCCTGGACCCCATTTTTCTGAGAATTTATATTTTCCCCTTTCAAAAATTTTTCCTGCAGAGTAAACTTCTCAAGGGAATTGTCTTCTTCAGAGGTCATTTTCTCACCTCCGGGTCTTTCCTCATCTCTTAGCTTCCTATATCCTTGCTTCCCCTCTGGTAGTGCAATCATTGAGTCTCAGGAAGGATTCTGTCAAGTTGGAGGCTAGGTCATGGCAGTGGTGAGCCCTGGGCAGGAGAGGACTGAAGGAAATGTCAAGGAAAGAGGCACCCTTTCTCCTCTGTATGGCTGCACTGTGTGGGGCGAGCACACTAATTTGGGAGTCTTCTGAATCTTTGTCTGAGGCTAACTAGTTGTGTGTTCATTGCCTCTGGCCAACTGAAGCAGAAAATTAACTGGTTGGAGGAGTTAACCAGCACACATACCTAGCAGGAAGCCAGGAAGAGCAGACCTGTAGAATGTTCAGGAACCAGGAAGATTATGTAGAGAAGCCAGGGCCAGAAACCGGAGAGTAGGGGCAGATTCTGTCAAGGCCACTGTGGCCTCCGTGCCACTGTTCTCCAAACATCGTAGCTTGTACCGGGACTGGGCCTCAGTGCCTTAATGGCGCCGATGGCCGTGTTGCCCTTGGGAATGACTGTAGCTGCTTTTGCCGGTTACTGTGGAAAGAATCCCCACGCCCCCTCCTTCTTTGTATCAGTAACCCCTGACTCAGAGCCCTGAGCACCTGACATTCCGAGCTGGGTCATACGTGAGAGCCTCGGCTGCCAGGGGGACAAGGGGAACAGAGCTTTCGAGGGAAGGAGGCAGAGTCTGCCCCCAGCTGCACACTGGGACGGGGAATTCCTCCGCGGAGGGATTAGAGGGTGAGATTCGAAGCAAGAAACATCACACGGCCGGTACTAGGGCGCTAGTAAGAGCCTCCCAGTGATGGGAATCCATGCCCCTTGAACTCCAGCACACATGAAAGCTGTAATGTCGTTGCTTTGCCACAGAAATGTGTGTTTTGTCTTCCAAGTCCTTATTTCTAGGTACTGTGGAGGGCTGCCCTGGATATCCTTGCTTGACATGTTTAACAGCCACTGAAATCAGTCTGTGTTTCCTGGCTCAACAGCCCTAAAAATAGGGCATTACTGAATAGTCCGATAACCCGGTCAGCACTCTCCCACTGCAGCCAGCCGGGGTGCTGATACATATTTTTAGTGAGCAGATGCTCTCTCTATTGAAGTGCCTATATTTAAACTTTCCAAATGTCAATTCTCTCTCAGCTGTCAGTTCCCATTCTAGAAGACGTGCTGGCTTGTTTGTTTGTTTTCCTGGCAGGATTTACTCTGCAGTGTAAGAGGCACATTTGTCACTAATGGCTGTTTTGAAACAGAAGTCACATTTTAAAAATTCTTGCTTATACTTTCTTCTTTTTATTTGTGGGAGTGCTAGAATCCATGAAGAAGGGATTCTGGAGGCACAGGGCTCAGGACCTTGGAGTAATTTGTGCACCTTCTTTAAATGCAATTTCTATCAACATTTGCTTCCTTTTTTGGCATTTAAGGGAGCCAAGCTGCAGGAGGGGTGCACGCGTTGTAAATTCATTCAGTGTGAATAGCTGATTCCGGCTTAATTTGTTACTACTCCAAGGTAACATAGAGGTGTGAATATAAAGTAATGTGACTGAGGCTTTAAAGTTGCCTGAATTTTCTGGAAAATACTATGGTAACTTGTAAAAAAGACTTAAATGAGTAATACTAGCAACAGCTGCCTCCATTTAGCTAGGATCTATTATGACTCAGTGTCTTTTACTTTCATGTTAATCCTTAGAGCTGCTCTGTGGGGATAGTGTTATCATGAGTCTCTTAGGAAGAGATTAAGCAATGCATCTAAAGCTACCTGACAGAAAGTGGAGGGGAAAGAGTCGATCCAGGATTCACGCATTCCCTGGAAGCTTTTCCACTCCTGGGCCTCACCATCTGACTTTGGGAAATGTCAGGGACCTGACTAAGATCCCCAACTGCCTGTATGAGGGGTACAGTGAAAGAATGAAGTAAGAAATAGACAACTTTTAGTGCTGCATGAAGTGGGGCCGGGGGTCAATGCGTCACTCCAAGCCAGCCACTATTTTTTGGCTGTGTACAATGAGAGGAGAGGGTAGCGGAAGATTCAAGGTTTGTGGAATATGTGTGCTGTCAATGTGTTATTATTTGTCTTTATTTTTTCCTTTAAAAAATATTGGCAGTAACTGTATTTGAACGCAATGATTTCTTAGTGTGAGACTGTACAGTAATGAGTGAAAGTGGAACATGTTTCTTTTTGAAAGGGAGAGAATTGACCATTTTGTGTTGTGAGATTTAAGTTATAACTTATTGAGCACTTTTAGTAATACCTGTTTTTGTCTAACACCTTTCTTGGGGTATTGTTTGTAATGTGACTTATTTAAAACCCTTTTTGTTTGTTTAAGTTGCTGCTTTAGGTTAACAGTATGTTTTAGGAGACTAAATTTTTTTTTCTAGTCTGCACAATTAGCCATTCAGAGCAAGAGGGCTTGATTGTACAGAAGGCCCTTGAAAAAAGGTCCAGATGAGAACAGAGTGGGGTGTACACCATCTGCCTGTTAATGGAAAGAAGATTTTCAATGTGTAACTACAGAGCTGTAGTGCCATTAGAAACTGTGAATTTCCAAATAAATCTGAACACTTGTCTTTATTAAAAAAAAAAAAAAGGTTTGTGGAAGACTCAAAGGTTGATGACTCCACGGCAAAGGATGACCGGATGACTCAAGAGAGAGGAGGTGATCTTATGCTAAAGAAGATCTTGCCCTAGAGTGTTTTTAATCTTAGTGGCCTTACTTTATTTAGTTTTAGAGGATGGGAGAGGATGGCCCATCCCTAAAGAGTTAATAGGAAATCTCAAAAGGGTGATACCAATAGTCCCAAACCTCCATTTACCCTTTAGGGAAGTGTGCAAATTAGTCACTGTGAATTTGTGGCCCCTAATGGGAAAACAGCCTAAGTAAATAATCCAAAAGGAGAAGAAGGCCAATTCTTTTGGTTCTTCAGAGAACCAAAGCTACAGGTACACGTGTGACTTTCCTCACCTAGCCCTGTGGTCCCTGAACCACAAGGGAGAGGCAAGTCTTCCACATTAACATGACACAGAGAACAGCAAAAGACAGAAACAGACAACAGCTGGAAGTATATTTGGTAAAGAGGACGGAACTCAAGTTAGTACTAGGGAGTACTGTAAACATTTCTCAAAGTCAAGGAAAACTAATCACTATATAGCAGTGAGGCTAGGAGTGCTTATAGTTATGCAAATGATTAGGGTATTGTCTTGGTTACTTTACTCTTGTTGCTGAGACAAAATACCCAACACTCAAAATGAAGAAAGGAAAGGTTTATTTAGCTTACAGTTTGTGGAGGTTTCAGTCCATACTTGGCTGCTTCAGAGGCAGAGTGGCACATGGCAGAGGGCAAACTTCATGGGAGCAGACCACAGCAAAAACAACCAGAGCAAAAGGGAGGAATGGCAGGCAAGCAGCCTCTTCTCTTCCCTTACATTGTAAACAGGCTACCCCCACCCCGGGGGTGTGTAGCTTTCACACAATCTCCATGCCCTCCTCTTCCACAGGTTCAGGATGAATACAAGTAAGCAACCCAGCTCCCTTCTGAGTCACGTAGTTAACCTTTTTAACTCCCCAGATTAACACAATAAACAACATCCCAGAAGGGTAAGGGCATGTCCTTTTTACCCCAAGATTTACAACTACTGAGTTACTTAGCCAAACCTCTAGACTCCCCAAGTTGACACAATGTATCAACCATAACAGGCATGAAGCTTCACATACTTTGAGGCAGAGCACTGCATATATTGTATTCAATTAGAGCAAAAAGAAAAGAAAGAACACATACTGAGCCAAATTAAAAAGAGAAAATATAGGGGCCTGGAGATACAGCTCAGTGGTAGAGCTCTTGCTTAACTTGAGTGAGGTTCTGGGTTCTACCAAAGGGAAAAAGAAACAAAGATAGGAACAAAGGAAGAAAAAAAGAAAGGAAGAAAGAAAGAAAAACAAATTATATATTTTAAACTGTTTATATTTAAGCAGTAAAAGCAGTCTCCTCGAGATATTGAGAAAAAAAAGCAAATTACTTTCTTAACATTTCATTTATTATAAGATATCCTCACCTGCAAGTCAAGGATTCTTAGGGATGTACATAAGATAGGGACAGGTTCCGCATTTTCTCTATATTTCACAAAATATGATGGAAGTTGTATATTTTCACTTTTATTTGTAGTGCTGGGGGAGACTTTACATTGTACTGCATATTTCAGCGGCTTAGCAATAATTGATGGCGTCAGAGCTTGGGCTTTGTTATTAGATAACGGGGTTGTGGTGAGGGCTTGAATCTCAGCATTGCTGTCTGCTTGTTCTCTGGTGCTGAGCAAGCCAGTCTCCTCTGTTCCCCTGTCTGTAAAATGAGTTAATAATACAGCCTCCCTTAGTGTGTTGCTGCCTGGTTATGTGGTAAGGTTTCCACAAACAGGAGCTAGTATCAAACCACAAACCTGCTTTGCTTTGATCTGAATGATAGCAGTTCAGCACTGATTTTGTTATCTCAAGCAAATCAGAAGTGTCCACGGATGCTTGTACAAGGCTTTGGTTGCTAAAGTATGGGGAAATGTATTAACTGTGAGTAAAATGCATGTTGGTCAGTGCAATTTTTCAAAGATGTGAGTGAGGAGGACAGGCTGGGGAGAAGCGAGAGGGATCCTCGGTGATGAATGTATGAAACAGTTAAGCTTCAGTACGGGCAAGACTAATGCGAGCCTAAGCAGAGGTGGAGGCTGAGATCCCCACAGGCTTTGCAGAATCAGAGGGAGGGTCAGAGCTGCATTCTCCTCCCCTAGCTTGGTGTTGGATTGTGACACTTAAACCCGTACCATGACTGCAGGGGTGAGATGTGTTGCAGAGTGCTTGTGCAACCTGGATGTCACCCGTGGCAAGTCTGGTTAACCTGGACCTGAACCTAGAGGCTGCAGCCTGTGACATCATGAGTGCCGTACAGCATTTCTCTCTGGCTGTGGCTTCCTGCCTCTCACCACTTTGCACTGTTTGCTCTGAGTCTGGCCAGGGGCAAAGCTCAGCCCTTTCACCAAATACTACAAGCAACCCACAGGCACCAATTCTTTCATAAACCTACTTGTAGTGCTGCAGGTAGACAGAGGTAGATCCTGAGGTCAGGGTCGTATCACAGCACCATGGCCGCCTCCTGCTCCCCTTTTCGCATCTCCCGTTCCTCATATCCCCCGTCACATGGGGAAAGCACCCAACGCAAACACCGATAGATGTATTTTGCCAGCAAAGAGAGCTTACTCATCCTAAGACAAAGTCTGATGAAAGTGTTTCTTTCATTCATACTACAGTTAAAAGGACAGGCCAAAAGAACGTTTTTGTGCAGAGTGCTTATAGATATTATATATTTATAAAAATATATAAATGTTTATAGATATGCACAGACCAATCAGTGGAGTTTTGACAAATGAGACCTCAGTAGTGGCAAGGATCAGAGACTAATAAGAAAGGGTATCGAGGACCACTGAAGCATTTTCGTAGAAGATTTATGCCATTAGACTGTGTCTTTTGGAAAGGTCACTGTAGTAGCACTAGGGGAATGACAAAGGCAGGGGACCTGGGGGCATTACATATGGAAGATCACAGGTAGGAGGCAAATACTAGAGATCAGGCTTGTTGGAGACAGTGGAGGGAGGTTAAAGGAGGTGTAAAAGTCTTGACAATAATAAGCCAACAGTCACAACTGCTACCTTATAAAAATAGCCAAGATTCCTGAGGAATTTGAGCTCAGACTGTTCTAAGAATGCTGCAGTTTTTCAATCTTGTTTTATCCTCAGACCAACCTTATGAGAGGGGAATTATTACCTCCAGTCTACAATTAAGGAAACAGAGACACACAGCTGACAAGGAATTCATTCAAATGTAAGAGCCAAAAAATTAGCTGCAGTAAATTAGCTACAGTAAATACCTCCGGCCAGAAATGTTCTTTGAAACACATTTACACTACTGAAGCATCAAAAAAAGCCCAAGGAGCTGGGCTTGGTGGCGCATGCCTATAATCTCAGCACTGAGGTGGAGGCTGAGGCAGGAGGATTGTTGCAAGTTCAAGATCAGCCTGGGCTATAAAGCGAGCTCAAGGCCAGCCTGAACTGCAGAGCGAGACTGTCTCTCAAAAAGAGAAAAAAACAAAAACAAAAAACAAAACCCCCAAACCAAAAACACTCCAAGGAAGAGGCAAGTTTGTAAATTTAGAAACAATCTTAAAAAGGAGCACGTGAGCTCCCCATACCCCTGCCTGGTGGAGAGAAAAGATACTGCCCTCATGTCTTTTTCAGTTCCTTGCAGAAGCTGTGGCAGTGCCAGCTTGTTCCTTTAGGTCTCTGTGACGTCAGGACAAGGATGTTTGAATAAAGACGGGCGTAGGAGGTGGGGGGGTGGAGTCTAAAGGTGGGGGAGGGGTGGGAGACTGGCACTGAGTAGCTGTGTCACATCCAGGATGTGGAAGAGAGGGAAGGGAATATTTTAAAGACATTTCCTAGGCCACGTAGTTCAGTGGCAGAGCATCTGCATAGCATGTGCCAGGCCCTTTGTTGGATTCTTAGTTCTGAAAATATAGACTTAAAAAAGTCATTTTCTTAGCATAAATCGCCTGCACAATGTTAGAAAATACAAAAGGCACGAGTTCTTTGGAAATCAATTTCTAGTAGCTGAACTCATATATAGTAACAACACCTCGAGATGGCCTGGCTAGTGATTTCCTTGTGTTGCAGCAGCACTCTCGTCATCAGCGAATGACACAGCAGCAAGGCACCCAGGGTCCTAGGCGCACAAGCAGGAGGGGCAAGAGGGCCACCAGGTGCCAATAACTCATCACATGCACGTGCAAATGGGGCTAAACTATAGCCCTGGTCTGCCAGGTGCCTCTGGCTTCATGGAGGAGACAGACATAGATGGCTTCATGGTACAGTAAGTGGACTGATTGGTGGTAGTCTGCACAGCAGGACACACGGATGAAGAGGGGTGCCACGCAGTGCAGGGCTTGTGCCTTCGAACGAGACTCCCGGCAGGAAACAGCAGCTGAACTAAGTCTCGAGGGGGAGAGAGAAGGCAGCAGGAAGAAGATGTTCTACAAAGAGGGACCTTTATGGCAAAGGCAAGAAAGCAAGAAACAGGGCGCATGGAGAGTTTGGAGTATGTCAGTGTGACCAGAAGCACAGGTGTGAGGTGAGCAGTGGGAATCAATGGGGCTGGGAAGAGGCGGGGACACAGGAAGAGGTGGGAACAGCTGCATCCGGGGCCTCCGCTGGCATCCTTGAGGCCAGCTGAACTTCAGCAGGACTTCGAGCAAGAGCACAGCTAGCCAGATTTGCCTGGTAGATGAGACACTGGGGAGGCCAGCATGGGGGAGGTTCGCCTGCGGGCCAGGGGAGAGGCCACGGCAGGGGCAGAGGCCACGCGCTCACACTCAGTTTGCTGGCTTCCCTGGGCAGAGAACACCACCTCTCTGAGTTCTGATTACCTCGTGTTTAAAGAGGAGACATCAAAACCCATCTCAGAGGTCTCTGAAAAGAACAAAGCAGGTACAGAGTAGTAACTTGACAGTGGGAATTATCGCTTAGTTTAGGTCAGAGATAGTGATGTCAGAAATAAGTGGTAGAATGGAGATGCGGAGGAAGGATTAGGTTTGAAAAAAGGCAAAAGATTTATTCAGTCTGAAGAGAAACCTGAGTAGAAGGGTTAGAGTTGAGAGAAATTATGGGAGGAGTTCTGCAGACTCCTCAGTGGAGGGTTGGGTAGCACATAGGGAAAAGAAACAGGGAGACATCTCATCAAATCTATTACTTTTCCTTGGCTGTTGGCAATAGAAAAATGATTTTGGCTAATTTCAACAAAAAGGAAAGTTAGCAGAAGCAAATGGCCAAGCTCTTGGAATTGGTGCAAAGCTCAGTAGCCAGGACCGGGAAGGAACAGAGTGGAGTGGCCCTGGGATGCAGGCTGTGGGGTGGAACGGGCAAAGTCAGGATGAACCTGCATCATTTGTGTTATGTGCTCTTACTGCTTCACCCGTGAGTCTGACTGACCTTGACTGGATTGGTTCACAAAGAACACAGTGAATAGGTTTGGGAGACACAGGTGCCTCAAAGAAAACTTGGTGCTGTTATTAGGAGCGGGGGTATGGGTGCTGGGTGGGCAGGAGCCACTGATGTCCTGGGTGCCATGGTCTTCCTCACTGTCATAGCAGTGGGTCTGCTCTTCACCCGGCTCTCCGTTAACTGAGAAGGGGGACAGGTGAGGGGCTCTGTAGTGACCTCGCTGCATTTGGTTTGCCATGTGGACATGTGACATTGGCTGTTGTTGAGTTCACAAGAGATCTGGGAGGGAGGGAGAGCAGTGGAAGTTACAGTCACCAAGGGTTGAGAACAGATGAGATCACTCAGGGCTGACACATAAGGAGAGAACCCTGAGCTGAAAGGTAAGTCCTGAAGAATGGCTCTTGGGCAAAAGGAAAGAGAGCATGTTTTAGAAATGGAGGAGGATTGCTTTGAAGACAGATGTGGACCCAGAAGAGAGTAAAGTAGAAGTTCAAGAGGGAGGAAGTTACTTGGGGTGAGCAGCAGCCGTTTTCCTGGAACTGTCCCAGGCTTAGTCCTGAAAGCCCCATGTCCTCTGCACCATGTCCATCCTGACCACCTGGGTGGTTGGTTGCTAGAGTCAGAGGTGCAGGGCCTTGAGCATGGTAGGAAGTATGTGAGCGCTGAAGATCAGGCATCAGCATGGGCAGGGAGGGGACACTGGCAGCTGTGGCCTGAGATGCTTCACTAGGTGGTCACAGCAGAGGCCCAGCTGCTTTAGTTGAGAAGTGGAAGGCACAGGAGGAGGAAGTAACAGGCAATGCTGACACCTCGCCGAGAAGGGAAGGAGACTGGGGAAGGCCAGCTGGCGCCAGTGTAGGCTCACAGGCTGACGTTGTATTGTCTGGTTTGTTTTTAGGTTGGAGGAACTTGAACTAACGTATAGTAGGCTTCTTGGCAGTAGAAGAGAGACAGCAGGGCTGAATTGTGGAGTGAACAGGGTACATGCTGGGCCCCCAAGGAGCAGCAGCTAAAGGGAAAGCAAATAGGTGGGCCAGGGAAAAAGAAAACATCAGCATTGGATGTAGAGCCTCTCAGCAGGAGTGAAGGCTTGGGGAGACACATCCATGGTTGCCTCTGTTTCCCTGAAAACACTGGTGAGGGTGTGTGCTTTAGAGACGGGCAGTGATGGGAATGAAAGACATGCCACTATGAATTGGTGAAAAGCTGTCCAAGCCCCAGCCAGTCAATGGAGATGCAGCAGCCAGTCTGCTCTGGCGAGCAGGAACAGGAACAAGGAGGCCGACTGAGGCAGGTGGGGCAGGTGTGCAGGGCTGGAGAGGAGGCAGAGACAGCATCTTGGAGGAGCATCAGTGCAGGGCTGAGCTTGGGTAGCAAGGAAGGTACAAGGAAAGGATGAACGGGGGTTGCTAGACTACAACCTAACGGGAAATGAAAGGCAAAGGATCTATGCATGAACAGGCCCATATTTTTCCCGTGCCAGAAAGGCCTGCAGGGGCAGTACTCCTGTGTTGCTGGGCCTTGGTTTCCCGCCTGTAAAATTACACAACCACTGTGTTATTCTGCAGCTCTAACCATGGTGGTTGTGCAAACCAGCAGATCCAGCCTGTTGGGCCTCTGGGTGAGGCGCTTCCTGTATCTTCTGTTCTGGAGCTGCTGAACCACAGTGAATCACTCCTGCTCAGAAGTAACCAGCCATGGGGAACAAGATGTGAGATTTCAGTTCATCAAGGCCAGGTGCCAAGTTCCTGCTGTTACTGGCCAAAAATCCCTGTTCAGGTTACTTTGCCTCTGGGGTCTCAGTAAATATTAACTAGCACACACCGGATGACCTTGGAAAACTACTGTAACAATTCACCACTCTGGTTTGCTCAGTCATCAAGGAAAAGGCGGTTATATGCTCAGTGTGGCCATGAAGGAGTGTAAATCAGAGCGTGTTGTAGAAATAAAGGTTCACATAAACAGAAATGTTTACTCCTGGGAAGGCCGTGGCCTCGGGCTATGTTCCTCAGAAGCGGAGACTGAGACAGGGGTTCCTGTTTCAGAAGTTCACTGGGAAATGTTCTCAGAAACCGAGGAGAGAGGCGAACAGCCTGCGGCAGGGGCTGGAAGCTAAGCAGGAATGTCATCTCCTCTGGAGTTGAGGGTGTGAATTATTTGCACACTGTTGTCAGTCAGTACCTGCCTGAGGTCTAACAGCTGAAGTGGAGAGGGAAATGGTGCTGCTTCTCTGGTGAGGGTGCTCTTGTTGGGCCCAGGACAATTCTGGGTGGAGGAAGGCAGTGGAGTTTTATCAGAAATGCTCACATGTGCAGGACAGAAAGAAGGGGCACACGTAGGACCCAGTATGGTCACCTTACAAATGATAAAGAGATGGTGGATCTTTCCATCTGTGGTTGAAGGGAAGTGTCATACAGATAAATGGGAAAAAAAAGGCAATGGTAGTCCTACCATTCATGTAGACTTAAAAGCAGTTTCAAGGTCATCTAGAATCAACTTATAAACTTTGCTCACATCCCAGTGACAAACTGCTGCTTTCCCTCTTCTATGCATAGTTAGTAAAAGTTGCAAAAGAACCATTGTCCTTAATATATAGAGTTCCTACAAATAATAAAAACACATACCTGGTAGAATATCTATCTGTCTGTCGCAATCTCCCTCTCTCTCTGTCTCTAACAATCTGCCAAAGAAGAAATATAAATAGCTATCAGAAATTTAAAAATTCATTCCCTCTCACTGCTAAAGAAACACAAAGAAAGAAGTTCGTCTATCAAATTACAAATACTTTAATACTTTTCTAATTTTTGACTAGAGAGTACACAAAACTAGCAAGGGTAGGGAGAGATGGATGCTGTATGGCTGGTAGGAATATAGATTGCTATGACTGTTCTTTGGAAAATAATTTTATAGTTTATTCATGAAATTTAAAAATTGTTTGTCTGATTTTCACTTTTACTCCTAAGAATTCATCCTAAGGAAGTAACGGGTACAGTTACCTTACGAGGTGGTCTTTGTTTTCACAGGAAGAGGAACGGAGGCTTAAGGAAGTTAAGGTCGTCTCCGCTGTGAGGAAGCAGGAAAGCTGGGCCTATGCGACCCTGGTGTGTAGGCCCTTAATAATTATATTTACTCTGTGAGCTCATTAATACACGGGTCCGAGAAGAGGGGAAAATCTTTGCAGAATAATTAAATCAGGCAACTGTTCTTTGCTCCATTGACCAGGGACCCTCAGTGGTGTTTGGATTTCTAATTAAGTCAGACAGACTTAACAAGGTTTCCTCGTTCTTTGGAAAGTTTTGTGATGAGTTTCATGTGAAACTGTAAAATAATCCTAGGCCCCTCTACAAACTTGTGAAATGAGCCACTGTGTTTGGCTCATCTTGGGGTTGAGGTGGCAGTAGAATGACAGGGATTTATAACAACACAGCACATCTCTGATCTAATCAGTTGTACGTACTTGTCTGCCTACCTCTTCCCCCATCCTGTGAGCTCTATAATAGCAGGGGTCAAACATGTCTCATTTATTGGGACAATCTTAGAAGGTGAGAACGGATTATGGGTGACCACTCAGTAGTGTCTGCCAAATTTTCACACATGTATAAAGTGTATCACGACAGTGGTCACAATAGTAACACCATTGGTATTTGTAAAAAATCGAGGACATCTGAGTTGTTTCTAGTTTTTTTTTTTTTTCCTTTTTTTTATGGTCTTTTAGAGACAGGGTTTCACTATGCACTTCAGGCCGGTCCTGAACTCACTTTGTAGCCAAGGCTGGTCTCGAATTCACAACTATCCTCCTGCCTCAGCCTCCTAAATGCTGGGATTACAGATGTAATCTGTCCATGTGAGCCACCACACCTGGCTTGTGTTTCTTTTCTATGTATGTGTGTGTGTTTTTCTAACTTTTGGCTAGTACTATAAACATCTGTGCACGTTTTTACATGAATGTAAATTTTCATTTCTCTGGAATAAATGCCCAAGAATTCTATTGTTGGTTTGTCCTGCGGCTGCATGTTTAACTATTGGAGAAACTGCAAACTGATTTCCAGAGTGCATGTGCTGTGTTATGTTTTGCAGTGTGTGAGTGATTGAGGTTCTCTGAATCCTCTCTGGCATCTGTCTTGTCACTGTTTGTGTTTTAGTAACTCTGATAGAAGTGTAATACCTCATTGTACTTTAACTTTGTAGCTCCCTGATGGTGAATAACGTTAAGCCCCGTTTCGTGTGCATACTTACCACTTGTATATCCTTTTGGTGAAATGCAGCTACATGTCTTTTCCCCATTTTTTTGTTGTACTGTTTTTTTTTCTCAGTCGTTAAATTTTAAGTGGCGTCTATATATTCTACTTCTTGGATACATGCTTTACAAATATTTTCTCACTGTCTGAGGCTTGTCTTTTCAACCACTTGAAAGAGGTTGGTGCAGAGCAAAGGTTTTTATATTGAGGGATTCCATTTTATCCATTTTTTACTTTTACAGATCCTGAAGATTTCTTCCTAAAGTTTTTTCCCCCCAAAAGTGTTATAGTTTTTACATTAAAGTCCACATCCATTTTGAGTTAATTTATGTTTAAGGTGTCTTAGGTTGAAATTTATTTCCCCTTCTCTGGATATTCAATGATTTCTGTTTCATTTGTTGAAAGAGCAATTTTTCTTTCATGTAATGACTTGACATTTGAACACAGTTGTGTGCATTTATTTTTAAGTTCTCTATTCTGTTCCTTTGATCTATGTGTCTGTCCACCCACCCGTACATACAGTCCACATTACTTTAGAGTAAGCCTTAAAATAGTAGTATAATTTTACCTTGTTTCTGTTCTCCAAAAGTGTTTTAGGTATTCTACTTTCTTTGCATTAGAAGTCAAGTTTCCCCCACACTTCTGTTGACACTTGCTCAGGGGTTTCTGGAGCCTGGGGCTCTACTAAGCCTCCATGGGCTCCTTCTAGTGGGCAGAGGAAGGAACTGTTATTGTTGGGGTGGGGGAGGCTGGAAGTCCAGGCTCTCCCCGACCTCTAATGATAATATAATGCTGAGATGCTTGCTACCACCTGGCAGGCACGGAAGTTCCCGCTGTGGACATGGCCTTCTTTGACCCCATCATGGTAGGGGTCTGCAGTGTCTCCTTTGAGCCTTGCACAGATGGAAATCTAGGCCCCCTCTTCCACATTTATTGGCACTGTGCTGGGAGGTCACAGTTTTTTTCCCATGGAATTTGACTAGAGCTATTGTTTTTTGCTCAAAAGTTTTCTGTCTTTCTAAGCTGCCTCCTTCCTGATCCATCAGTTGAAGAGAGCAGGTTTTGCTGGGGCTTTTCTGTTCTGTACTCATGGATGGTTTCAGGTCAAAGTCTTCTTTAGCTCCGTGTCTGGGATGTATGAGGCAGAAAGAAAACCCAGGGAACTCACCCCTGTGGTGCTCTTTGGGTTTCAAGGCCCCTGGCTGGTCTGCTTTCGTGTCTCTGCCTTTTAGTCGTCTTGTTTTTCCCTTTTAAAAATGTTCTTTAGTACGTGTGTACTGTGTATGATTATATTCGTCACGGGGCGTTGGTACACGTATGTAAAACCTATTTTTTTTAACCTTCTTTTGCCCTCCCCTCCCTCACCCCTCCATGCCTTGTTCCCTTCCTCATCTACAAAGTATCTACCTCCCTATTTCACATTATCTTTCATTTTGTTCTTTTCAAATACCACATGGTTTCTCTTACATGAGAAATTCAAAGTAAAACTAATTTACGATGTTTTGTTTGCTGGGCATATACAGAATACCAGGAGTGTGAGTTGTGCTTAGAGGGAGGAGGAAGTAAAATCATGTCTCCTTCAGCTTCTGGGAGGTGGGTAGTTCTACATGCATCTGTAAAAGTTTAAAGGACGGAGCCCGGGTATCTGCAAAGCCTACCTCTTGCGTGGTTCCAGCTGCGTGGCACCTGGAGGAGACAAAACCTCAGAGAGAGAAAAGGCTGTGGTGGCCGCCAAGGATTGAGGGAAGGAGGGAAGTGAATAAATAGAAAGAGCACAGGAGAGTCTGGGGGCAGGAAACGACGGCGGTGGCTGCGTGGCGCCATACATTTGCCCCTACTCTCCGGCACGGAGAGTGAAGGGTGATGTGCGCTGCGGACTTTGGCTGGCAGCGACGGCGCTGTGTTGCTCAGGTGTGGTGGGGCGGAATTGTAGATACGGATGTAGGTGCTGGAGCAGGGAAGCCTGTGTGTAAATGCTGGGCGTCCCGTGGACACCATGCACTTTCTGTTCGTTTTTGCTGCGAATATAAAACTGCTCTAAAAAGCGTGTTAACATAAACAGTGATAGCAGCTGAGGGTGTGCGACAGTAAGGGGTGTTCTGTTCCGTGTCCCCGTTGCTGGCTTCAGCTCCTGACTCAGCTGCTGTGTGCATTCCGCTGACCCCCTCGGTTCCTCATTCTGGGAGTCGCACCCTCTTGGTCTGGACTTAGGCTGACCCAGCGTCTCCGCTGTGTCCCTCTTCCTCATGGCTTCAAACTCGCACTTGGGAGAAGGTGGGCTCGAATGACAGCCTCTCTGATCCTCACCACCCTCTGCTGTACCACAAGGGAAATGAGCCGCCAGGCTGTTCTTGTCCCTTCCTCCTCCCCTCAGGGCACTGCTGGGCGGAGGGACTTTCAGAAGAAGAAGGAGAAGGGGAACGGGAAGGAGGAGGTGAGCAAGGAGCAGGAGCCCGGTGGGGACTGGCGACCTTCCCGCGGCCTACACACAGCTGGAGAGATGGTGGCTTCTGGGTCCTCCTGGGCCAGGGTGGGAGCAGGGAGCCCTGGGGAGCCGCAGTGGGGGTGCTGCTTCTCAGCTGACAAGGGGGCCTCCATTTCCGCTCCTCACAGGCAGCCTGAATGCCGGTCACATCAGGCAGGGAGCACTGCCCAGATCTGACACTAACCCCTTGTGGAAGTGGCTGGCGGCCGTGGGGAGGGAGGGGCGGCCTGTGGGCTCAGAGGCTGAATGAATCTGGTGCCTGTGAATGGGGCGGGACTGGCAGCTCTTGAGACAAATTCTGTCTTTGTTCTGCACTGCACCTCCCAGGCTTGAGGGGCCGCTCTGGTTACCCAGTTGTTCCCTCATCTGGGGCCCAGCTCCAGGGGCAGAGGCAGGAGGCTCCCAGGACTTAGACCCTGGAAGGAATCAGTTAATATGTGTCTTCAAGACCCACAGTTTTAGCCCGCAGGCTGCATGGCAAAGTCTCAGAGCTGAGAGTTGCCATGTTAGCAGCGTTCAAACATTTTGACGGTAGCCTCCAATGAGAAATTTTGCATCACAGCTCAGTGACACACACGTTTGTTCCCTCACGTCTAACTAAGACATTGACAATATGAACTGATAGAGACTAGGCAGTATCAGAGTGCAGTAAGGATAAATGTTTTGTGACGCCTTTTGTTTCTTCCTATGTATATATGTATGTGTTGAATCCTGCTTGACATAAATTGTTTTTGTTTTTTTTTTTGGTCTTTTTGAGACAGGATTTCCCAATGCAGTTCAGGCTGGCCTTGAGCTCACTTCGTAGCCCAGGCTGGTCTCAAACTCGCAATGAAGCTCCTGCTTCAGCCTCCTGAGTGCTGGGATTACAGGCATGTGCCACCACACCTGGCCTACATTGTGTTTTTGATTGTGGAATATGGTAAGAAAATTAAGAGACACTTGTGTAGCTGTTTCTCCAATTATATATTCTGTTTCCAGCTTGGAGATTAGTAAAGCATGTTAGTGCATTAAAGGCCTTGATAATTCCTGCAGTAAAGAAATCTGTTGAACTTTGCAGATCAAATATGTACCTCCAACTCTCCTCCCACCTTCCTCTTCCCTGAGTGCTTGTGCACCACTTCACGGAACTGGCATTTCACAGGACAGGTCTGGAAGAAATTCAAAACCCTCTGGAATTTCTCTGAGGTTTTGGCCAAAGTTAGGATAGGTCTGCTTCAACACGCAGGAAGCTTCTAAATCTGTCAGGTGTTTGGTTGCTGTGGGATTTTTCTTGGGAAAGTTCTGCTAAAAAATACTTAAAACCTATAAACCTTATTCAGCTTTCGCTTGTTATGACTGGGGATACTGAGGCCAAAAAAAGGGAAGTGCCATGAGGCCAAGGTCTCGCAATGAGGGAATGGCCAAGCTGGGACCCAACTTCAGTGTAACTCCTGACTCTGCCTCCTGGGTCAGATACACGCCCTGGTGCAGCAATTGAGGGCCCGATAGTAGAGAAGAAGTATATATGTGACACTTCTTTGAAAAGGCAGACATTGCATAACAAATATAAGCAATATATATTTTTTCTGAGCTTCAGAAAGGAGAGTCCATTGTTCCAGCCAGAAAACCACCAATCCTATTCCACTGTAAATTAAGGAACCTTTTTCTATTGTGCAGCTGTAAGGAAAGGTGCTCATTGGCATATTTCAAGAGACACCTTGAAGTTAAAATATTTGGCGATTATATTTTCTCACTAAAATCTTAGTATTGTTCTCTTAGAGTGACTTTGCTCAGACTGTGTTCATGCCAGTGGGAAAAGTGTCTTCCCCCCCGCAGAGATCCAAGCGGTCTTTTCCATGCAGATACAGTAACACGCACCCAGCTTTCATGGACGGGAAGAACCTCCACACTGACTCACTGTACCCTCTGTCCTTTGCCACCTGTTTTGTGGCCCAGGAAGTGAACCTGCAGGGACTCTGCAGGTTCTGTCAATGGCTGCCTTGCCCTGTGGCCTGTGACCACAGAGGGCTGGGGGAGGGGGGAGTCCAGGGTATTTAACCCCTTGGCTGCCTCACTCCAGTGAGGTCACAGCTCCCTCTGGGTGTGTGGCCCTTTCCCCAGCCTGCCTGGGCCCGGTTTTCAGGTCTCTCTCGGCTCAGGATTGGCCTGGGGGTCACCCTTTCCAGATGTGTTTACCCTGGTGCTTTCTCTACATTCTGACTCTACTTTTATAATTCTTTTATTAATTTCCCAAGCTACTCAATTTGAACAGGATATTTATTAGCTGGTGCCCTCGACTTGTGTACTATGTCATATATATTTTCTGAAATATTTGCATATTTTGTCATCTCCTTTCCCATTCACTGCTAAAGAGTAGGAGATTCATATGTCTATCTCTCTCTCAAATCCCATGTGTTGAGAGGAAGCAGTGGGTATGGCTGGACTTCTTAACCCTGGAGAGCTTTAAAAACCACTGAGGCCCCGGCCCCACCTGGAGATTCTCATGCACTCAGTCAGGGTGGGGCCAGCATCTCCGGTACTGCGAACCAACCCACAGGGGGCCCACTGACGAAGGGAAGGAGGACTGACTCTGCACTGATCTCTCTGAGCCTGAGAGTGAATCCTTGTTCCTGGGCCTCAGTGCCCCACCTGTAATATGTGCGTGCGTGTGCATGCATGTGTACGTGTGTGTGTGTGTGTGTGTGTGTGTGTGTGTGTGTGTGTGTACACACACGCTTATGATCCTTCACTCTGTGACTCTGGATCTTTTACTTTTTTGCTGACCCTCATTCTCATCCCGCTGGCCAGGGCCAGGCTGAGAAGCTGGATCCTGTGTACACCACTGCCCTCTTGTGGATGTGGGTCCTGCTGTGTCGGGGTTGACGAGTTCTTCATTGTCACCTAAAGTCAGTAGGAGGGCAGCTTAGTTAGGAAAGGCTGCGTTTCACCATTCCCAGAAGACAGTCATCTTCTTTCCCTTAACAATCTTGAGCGAAGGAAGACTTCCTTCTTCTTCCTGTGTATTCTTATTTAAGAGTCGGTTAATTTGTTTACAATTCCCTCTCCCTGATAAGGGAACTGGGTGGATTCACTGCCTGTAGAATAACCATGATTAAAAATAAGGCAGAGTATTTAGGAAAAAGTCAGTGACCACAAATGAACTCCTGAGAGAATGGCTGCGAAACAGCATGGCCACGAGTCCTGGAACGAGGGGACAAGGGCCTGCATCCCGCTGGGCCCCTGAGAAGGCCGGAGGCCCTGGCTGCACCTCCTCTGGCTTCAGCCTCCTCCCGAGCCCTCTTTCTAGTTTCCCCCTCGGTGCCTTGCAGGCCGCTGTTTTCCGCTGCTCTTGGCTTTCTTGCCCTCAGCAGCACGGACGCAGCCATCTGCTAACTCTTCCATTGAGTTATGTGGCACAGAGAAGCTTGGTGGTTAGCACGCTTGATATATGGTCCTGGCCCGCGATGATACATGAGGAAGGGTAGCGTGTGCTACTTGTTATTATAAAATGATTATTTTAATTTTTAATTTTGCAATTATAGTTTTTATTCCTTCTGTTGAAAAAGATAAGAAAAAAGATGACTGTGTTCCCAAAAATTGGATGTAATTTTGGCTGTGGAAGTTCACAGGAAACACAGTTTTGTGGTGTGTGTAGACAACTTTTAACAGTGATTTTTAGGATATGTGTGATCCCTGCAATGACACCGGTTAGACTACAAGTCCATTTGTTCACTGAGTTTTTTTCCTTGAGCATCTGCTCTGTGCTGGGCACTGTTCTAGGTCAGGGGCACACTGCGGGGATGAAATCATCTCTTCTCATTGAATTCAGGTTCTGATGGGGGGTGTACGGGGCTGGAGGCAGCGGGTCTTACTTCATTTGCTTCATTAGTTTATTTCTGAGCTTTGGACACAGAGCACCCCCTCATCTCCTGAGTGCATCCTCTTTCTGATCAATTTCTGAGAATTCTTCGCTGTCTGCTGGCAAGTGCTAATGGCTGAGTGCAATTCTCCACTCTCAATCTGGTAGTTTTTCTAGCAGTTGGGGTGATAGTAAGGGGAAAAGGAATGGGTTTAACTAGTTCTCAGGGACCCTAGCGCTTGTGCAAAGGTGTGAGTGTAATGCTTGTTCTATTGAGGCAGTAAAGTTTTGTGGCCACGGTGTGGGCTCTGGAGACTTCATGGATTTGGGGTCAAAATCTGGTTTTGCCACCTGTATATCTACATGGTTTGGGGCAGATCACTTCTCTGAGACTCATTCTCTATCTTCTACCCTACCTCCTATAAAAGAAAGACAGAGATAATATCACCTAAGAGGCTTGGAGTAATCATCAAGTGACATTATGAATGAATATGTATATGCACACACACGTACACAAATCAATTTGCATAGTTTGTGTTACAAAGCTCAATAAATAGTGGCTGTTCTTACTAACTATAACAGTGTTTCTTAATTTTCACATGTTATGTGAACTTGTAGGTTAATTTCACTGTCATCAGGGGATGTATCAATAGTGTGCAGTTTGACAAATCTGAGACAAGGAGTGGTAGTCACTTCTTTGTTTGATAAAATACTTGTCACCTACAATTTGAAGGACAGGAGGCCCATTTGGCTCACGGTTTCAAGGGGTTCAGTCCACAGTTGTCTGGCTCCCAGGCAGAAACGGCATGGTAGGTAGAAGGAATTGGTGAAGGAAAGCTGCTCAACCCTTGGCAGGCACAAAACAGAGAGAAGGAAGGAACTGGGGAAGGAGGTGAACTCCCAGAGACACATGTTTTCCAACTAGGCTCCACTTCCTGACAGCACCTTCAGCTTTGAATTCATCGGTGGTTCAATCCTCTGATAAGGTTAGCACCACCGTGATCTAATCATCTTGCCAAAGCCCCAGCTCTGAACACAGGAGACTGGAGGGATGTTTTGGATCTAAGACATAGCACAAGGGATACACAGGCTGACATGCTTAGAGCAGCCTCACCTGATGGTTCTGACAGTCTGCTTGGGAGAGCAGCTGAGGAGTGCTAACCAGATGGTGAGGTGTGCAGATATGCGTGTGTGGGGAGAGATGGGCTGGAGACTGAGGCCTGGATGTAGACATGAAAGCTTCAGTGTATTCTAGGGCATGTTAGGATGGAGGGAGGCCTGGAAACTCTGGGAGCCCAGCAAGCTTAGTAGATCTGCCTCTTGAGCAGCATGCATCAGTGGTTAAACTTGAGTTTGAATTCTCCTTTTCCTCTTAATAACAGTCTCACCTTGAGCAAGAAATCAAACTTCTTCAAGCCTCAGTTTTTTAATCTGTGTGGTAGAATTGAGAATCCGAGCCTTGTACCATTGCTCTGGAGTTATCTGAGATAGTACTCATCAAGTAGATATCAGTGCTCTGTTAGGGGAGTGGTTTTCATCACTGAGTGTGGGTTCTAACAACGTCACACGGGTCATCTGGCCCACAAAAGTGTCTGACCTCACAGTGCAGAACACCTGGGGGTGCGGTGAGCAGCAGGCAGTGAGGAAGCGTAGAATGTCCAGACTGCTTCAGGCAGGGTGTGCTGCATGGAAGCGTGGCGCAGCAAACTGGAGATGGCCCCGATGTTGCATGCATATCCCTATCTGTCCCAGAAGTGTGTGTTCTCCTGCTGCTCTGCATGGGCTCATCCAAAGAGCTTGGCTTTCTTGATTTCCTTAAATGAGAGATGCAGAGTGAAACTGTGATGAGAATTAGATTGGATAGAATTCAGATTCTTTGTCCAGGCTTTGTCCTTCAGATCCCACAGTACTGTGGAGGCAGGTTGTCATGTGTTTTCTTTTCCCAGTGACCCCAAATGGCCTCCAACTCCAGGTGCATACTTCTTTATTTAGCTGTATTGGATCTAACCCAGGGGTACTCTACCACTAAGCTATATCCTCCGCCCCTTTGATTTATTTAATTTTTGAGACAGGTTCTTCTAAGGTGCCAGATGGGAGTTGGACTTGTAGTCTTCCTGTGTCAGCTTCTTAGCTACAATCTTATTCTGAGCTACTCACCATATTAAGAGCTTTATGTGAATTCTCTCATGTAACTCTCCCTAACCCTCTACGGCAGGGACTATTATTATCATACCGCTGTTTTACAGCCAGGAACTCTGGCACAGAGAAGGTAAGTAATTTGCCTTATACCACCTAGTTAGTCGTGGCCTGTGTCTCTTCCAGCTCTCCCAGTCTTTCCAGATCAGAAGCTCAGTGAGAGGAGGCTCTTGATCATATTGACTTTGGAATCCCTGAGGCCAAAAGTTTTAAGACACTACGTATTGCTCTGCTGAACTCTGTGCTTCCAACTGGGCCTAGAATTATAGGGGAAATTTAAACCACTGCCCAGGCCTTGGCTCTGCCTCTGTATCACCTGCCTGGAGCTTTCTGGGCCTGCTCAGTGTGGTTCAGCACTTCTGTGGGGAGCAGGATTTTATTCCAAAGACAACCCTCTCTCCCTTCCTGCCTGCCGGCTCTGGGGGGTGCTGTTGGATAGTCTAAGCAGGAACGTTCCTCTCATCCCAGTGCTAGTACTTTGGTTTTCAAAGCAGTCTTGGGTATTTCCTCCCTGGACTGGGTGGAGGGAGGGTTGCAGAGATGGACTTGTTCTGAGCTGGTCTTTCTGCAGCCGTCCTTTGAATGTTAATCATGGGAGGTAAGCAGGAGACGTGCACAGTTCCAGTGTGTCTGTACCTTCTTTCTCTCGCAGTCTCCCTCCAGCAGCTGTTGCCTTCGTTCCAGACGAGGGAGGTGTTCATGAGGCATCAGATCAGGTAAGGTGTGGGAGGTGGGATAACGGACCCTCAGTAATGTCCGTGTTTGAATCCCTGACCCATGACCTTACAGTGCAAGAGGGATTGCACGAATGTGAGTGAGTTAAGGTTCTGGAGATAGAAGCCGGTCTCGGACCATCCTGATGGAACCCCTGTAATCACAGGGGCCTGTGAGAACAGGAAATGTAGGAATGGAAGCAGAGGTGATCAGAACACTCCAAAAATGCTTCCCTGCCAGCTGCCAGGGTGAGCTGCTAATGAGAGATGGAGGACCCCCCGCCCAGCCTGCTCATGGCCCCCACTTTCCAAAGGGAGCAAAGCCCTGCCAAGCCCTGCCCTTGACTTTGGTCTGGTAAACTCTTTTTGAGGCTCTGACTTCCAGAACGGCAAGAGAATGAATTTATTATCCTTTTTGTTTTTAACCACTAAATGTGTGGTACTGTGTTAACACCAGCTTTAGGCAACCAACGCATAAGAATATCTGAAATAGCGTCATGTCTGGTAGCCAGCACTTGTTGTCTGCTGCAGGGCTGGTCCTAGCCTGTCCTCCCTTGCCTTCTTTCCATGTGTTCACGTTCTCCATCTTCCCTTGCTCACAGGGAGGACCATGTGGCCCAGGAATGATAAGGAAAAGTCATTTGGGAAAAGGTTCTCCTTCCCTAGCGAAAAGAGCCAAATATCTAAGGGAAGCTCTCTCTCACTGCCCGGAACACCTCACCCTTGTTGCCCAGTCACTAATTTACTTTGCACACGCTTGGAGAATATGGTGTCTGGAACTGCAGGAGCTATCTTGCGACCGCGAGGAGGAAGTTTATGTGTAACACTCTCAATAGTCCTTTTGATCTGAAATCACTATGCATCATCACAGCCGTAGCTCACCTGCCTAGCTATGGCCCCGGTTTGTGCCACAGAAGCATAATCAGCAAATATTTATTGAATGCCCCAGACCACGGGCTAAGCATTGATACATAGCATGGTCTAAGTAGTCCTGCTCTGGAGGAATTTGCAGCATGTGTTAACTGGATCTTCTTCCAGAAACTCCACTTCACACTAGTATCATGAGTATCAAATGAGATGAGAGGAGAATTCTTCAAGGCACCAGGTGCAGTGCTCACTAAGTGATGTTCTACCACAATAATCAGAATATTTTCTATCAAACTGTTTTGCATCTCATTTATTTTTGTCTTCACCTTTACAGATATCATGCAAATAATAAGAATAAAGTGGTCATCCTCATTTATAGTCAGTCACTGCAGAGGCTGAGGTTTCAACTGCGGTCGTTGGATGCTGAATTGAGCAGCACTTCTGCGCCACACTGGAGCCTTAGGAGTACTGAGGGGGGAGTGAGTCTCTGGGCAGGGGGAGAGCCGCGGGAGCAGCTCGAAGTGTGGGCCCCAGGGCAGGCTTGCTCTGGTAATGGGTGGGGCGGGGTGGGCGGGACTCCGGGGCAAAGGGCAGCACACAGCCAGATGATTGGTTTTGTAGCAGCCACCATGGGCGGTTGGGGGGCTTTATATGAAAGTTCTCCTTTGATTTGTTGCAGACACTATTATTTTAGGATGTTGTCATAGTTTGGGGTTTTGCAAGAGGAACAATATAATACAGGACATATATTTTATAAGATTATTTATAATAGTCACCCAAAGAATCACATATAAAAGAGAGTGCAGGAAATCTGTCCACATACTAAAGACCAATAACCCAGCTGAGGGCCTGGATCCCATGCCGATTTCCTGCATGAGTCCAGCTGAAGACCTAGAGCCCATGACAATGTCTCATGCAGGCCTGTTTCACAGATATGTGCTGGGAAGGCCCAAAGGTCAGTGGTGGAAGCTAGAAAATCTGTGCCAGCGGGATGAAGGATCTGTGCCAGCAGGCTGAGGGATCTGCACTGGAGTCAGGAAGCGACGCTCAACATAAGGACCACAGCTCCCCCAAAGTGAACCAAAGCCATCATGACAACAGCTGAGTTCATCAGGAAAGCCAGCATGACAAACTCCTCCAGGAAAACCAACAGCTCCCTACAGCTTCTCAGCAGCTTCCAGCAGGCTCCCAGCAGCTTCTACCAGGTATCAACAGCCTCTCCTTTTCCTCTTCTGCTGCTGGCAACAATCCTCAGGTGCCCTACCCGCCACTGCACCACGCTGGTTCAATTCAGCCAGGTGCTAAAAGCTGATCACCAAATTGTCAATCCAGCACAGATATGGAACCCAAGGCATGTCCAGGAGAAGAAAGAACAGATCTGAAGGCGCACAGTATAGTAAGGGGTGGAGCCCAGATTAGAAATCTGCTGTGCCAGGAGCTTGTACATCTGACTACCATGTGACACTGGCATTGTGAGTCCTGTAGTGTTGTGTGAGAAATAAACTTGTAAGATTTGGTTGGTGACAGCTGGGCAGGCCTTTTGACGTCAGATGAAGGAGCTCAAATGTCTTGTGGGTAGTGCGGAAGAAGAGTAGAGGGTCCCGTGGCTTCCTCAGGTTATGGTGAACTCCAGTGGCATGTGCGGCGATATTCTGGAGGCCCCTTTCTTGGATGCCGTGGTGCTACAGATCCTAGGAAAACAGTGAGGTTCACTGTTCCTTGCATGCCCTTCTAGTTTCCCTTAAAAATAAAAATCATGTAAGTGCCTCTTTTAGCCTCATAAACTCGAATGATTCTTGCCAAGAGCTCGGCCAGGGTCCTTCAAGGATGCTAAGGGACAGCCAGCCTCTGGCCAGCAGCCTCTGCTGGCTTCTCCTTGGGGAATGTGCTCACTCTCACATGCCTGGCTGACTGCACATACTCCCAAGTCATCCTTGTGGATGCAAATGCTTCCAGGGGCTCTCTCTGGAGAGAAATGTGTTCCTGAAAGTAAACTTGGGTTGATGTTCTTCCATCTCCGACCCCTTGGTTATACTGATGTGAAAGGACTTCACAGTGCCCCCATAGTCATCATTACTGCCATTGCTGCTGCTGCAGGGGCCCTGCTGGGAATGTCACTGGCTTCCTGTGTCACAGCTTTGTGGAACCTGGGCCTTGCCAGCCTGTAGCTAAGGGGTAATGTGACAGGATGCACTGTGGTGGGGCTGGAGTCGCCTGGTCGTCCTGCAGTGTGGAGGTGACCCTGCCCCATCAGAGAGTATGCAGCATATCTGTATGTTGCCTTAAACGTTAGGAGGATTGTTTGCATACATGAGCTCATTGAATTCTCAACTAGCATTCTGGAAATAAAAGTTATTACCTGAGGTTTATATATCAGAACAGAGGCTCAGATGATGTGTTTGGTGGGTTGGAACAAATCTTACTGTTATAGTCGCTTTTTTTGTTATAGTCTTCTTATGCTCCTAAAAATGTGTAATCTGGGGACTGGGACAGTGCTTAGCATATGAAAGGCCTTGAGTTTGAGCCCCAGCACCACAGAAACAGGTAATGGTGGAACTGGGTTTCAAGGGTTACTCAGGAACAAGAGGAAAGCAATGCTTAGAGATATCTGATTGTGTGCTGCCTGGCAGAGGGGGAGGGCATGCAGGTCATTTGTCCTCTCTACCTTCTTTTGTGCACTGGCTGGGAAGTGGACCCAAATAGGCTGCTTTTGTGGGTCCCTTTGTCCACCGGCTTCTGGGGGGAGGCACCACCAGCAAGACCCTGAATGAAGGAATTCTGCTGACTGGAACTCAAGAGGGGCTTGTATTCTAGTGGCTCAGCTGCCACTCACCCCAGGGCGCCGTGTGGGCCCTGGTTGGCTTCCTGAAACTCTGCTTGAGTCTTTGAGAATCGCCCCTTTATGGTAGGTCCTCATGTACTCTGTGCTCCTGCTGGGAATGTTCACAGTACACTGTGCAGGCAGTGAGCTGTCTTGAAAAGGTGGTCTGTCACTTGCATCAGGGGGATTCTAAATGTAAAAATGTGCTTGTGATCTCTGGTTGGCTAGACCCAGGCTGGGCCCTCCTGGCTTGAGTTGGCAGATTTGAATCAGCTCCCATGTTAGCCTCTTTTTCCTCTAGTTCCTGCCCAGTAGGGAATTTTCCACATCTGCAAAATTTCCAGTGTTCTGGATCTGTAGCAAGTGACTCAAAGGCAAGTTAGAGTCCACTTGGGCGCCAGCACTGCCTGCTTCGTGTCCCATGTCCACAGGAGTCTGGGGAGGTTCCAGGGGTTGTACCCAGGGCCCAGTAGCTGGGCCTTTATAAGATTGTGCCTGACTCTGCATATTCAATTTTATTTATTTATTTGTTTGTTTTTTGCCTTTTTGAGACAGGGTTTCACTATGCAGTTCAGGCTGGCCTTGAACTCACTTTGTAGCCCAGACTGGCATCAAACTCACAGAGATCGTCCTACCTGAGCCTCCTGAGTGTTGGGATTACAGGTGTGCACCACCACGCCCAGCTGCATATTCAATTTAGAAACTTCACAGGTCTATAAAAGGGATGATGTCTGTGAAGATCATGTAGTGTGTGTGTGATGATTGTCATAGCCGACCTTAGCCTAATCAGAGAATAAAAGCCTCATGTCAGAGGCTTACTCTGGTTTCCACGTGAAAATTGAAGTGGTCTCTCTTCAAGGTAGTGAGAAGATAATCCTACAACCCTTTGCTCTGATCAGAATTTATCTTCTGTGTTTGTCGTAATTTAAAATGACCCCTGTGGTTGTCAGGGTCCCTCGGAGAAATAAAGCAGTAAGAAAGACAGTGTGTATGTCTGCCACGCTTTGAATGTGCCCGCTTGAATCCATGCACTGAAAACTTAATCTCCAGAGCCATAGTGCTGAGAGGTCAAGCTTTTGAGGAGTGACTGCCTTCCAGAGTGGATTCACGCTGATTCTAAAAGGGCTTTAATTGTGCGCATTCTTTTGCCTTCCCATCCTCTGCTATGGGACCATGCAGCAAGCTGGCCCTAATCAGACACGGCCTCTTGTCCTTGGGCTCACCGGCCTCCAGAAACACAAGAAACAGATCTACACTTTGTAAATTACCTAAAATCAGGTATCCTGATACAGAAACTCAAAATTGAGAGGAGGGAGAGAGGGAGGGGGAGAGAGGAATTGGCTCACATGATTGTAGGGCCTGACAAGTCTGTAATCTGGCTGATAGGCTGGAAGTTCAGTAGGAGTTGATTTTGTGGCTCTGAGTCCAAAAGCTACATGGCAGACTGGAAACTCAGGCAGAAACTTAATACTTTTTATTTGTTTAGAGGCAGAATTTCTTCCTGCATTGAAATGCTGTATCTTTGCTCTTAAGGCCTTCAAATGATTGCATGAGTTTTGCCTACAGAGTGGATGATCTGGTTTATCCTTTAAGGTCAGTGGGTGGGACATGCTGGTCATAGCCTTTGGACTAGCGTTTGGCAGCACCAGTGGGTGGCATAGCTGAGGCAAGCAGACACAGGAGGTTCACCATCTTGACCCCAAAAGGATTCTGTCTCCTATTTCTGTGTCCTTTATAGTGTATCCCTGCCTGCTCCATCTAATAACTGTAGGAGTCTGTTTCTGTACCCTCCTGCATCTAACCTGGACTCATAACTTGCTCTGCTCCTTGTAGAACACAGCAGAACTGAAATTCTGAGATTCAAACCTTTTAAGAATGCTTTACTTTCACCCAGAGGAAATACATGTGCATGTAAGGAACCTCAGAGTATCCACACAGAGAGAGGCCGCATAGCAGGAAAATTGTATACATGGAACAGAGAGAGGCAGCCAGTGTTCCTAACCCTAAGAATCAAGAACGAATGAAGGCTGGGGATATAGCTCAGTGGAATAAGCGCCTGCCTAGCAAGTGCAGGGTCCTGAGTTTGATCCCCAGTACCGTAAAAAAAAAAAAAAAAAAAAGAACGAATGAAATGGTGGTTGTTTTAAACCACTAAGATGGAATGGTTTGTTATGCAGCATGGAAAATGGATACATATTCAATTTTAGTTAACATTCAAGGGGACAGGATTGGAATCCATGAATTCACAAATACTAGACAAATATTTCTCCAATAAATACTCTGCATAGGTTGCATAGTAGAAAGGGCCCAGACTTGGATCTAGTTTTGGTTCCTGTAGGGATCTTTCTGGACATCAGTTCCCAAGTTACTGAGACAGATGTAGACTATCAGGAATATTAAAGGAGGTGATGAGTGTGGGTTGTGGTGGGGACACGAGAAGTGGTGACCTTTTGTTACTGCAAAGAAGGCAGGGTTCTTGCTTGCAGTATGATCTCAGGTGGGAAAGGACGTGTAAGTAATTACTGGGCTGATAGATACTGAACTAACCACCTGACAGAGCACAGATGAAGGTTAGAGGCTTCCTTTCAGGGCGGGCTTCTGAAAGGAGGTAGCCTTGAACTAAGAGCAGGAAAAGAAGAAAGATTTTAGCCAGCCAGCATTCTAGATGACAGGAAGTCTCTTTAATGATCATAATTCTTGTCTCTTGAGGTATTGCTGAATTTTTTCTTTGTTTGTCTTTTCCTCTTACAGAGCAATGCACATGCAGATCAGAGTTGAGCAGTGGAGTGGGAGGCTGCAGTACAGGGCAAAGCGCTTCCTCATGGTGCCCTTGAGGCTGGGATAGGCCAAGAGCGGGGTCAGGATCTGTTCCGCATTTCCCTTAGAATCCAAGCCTCAAATAATTCTGCTCTGAGTGTTAGCGTGGATATACCATCTGGGGTTCCAGAGCCCCGGAGGGGGCTCCCAGATCCCTCTAGGGCAGTGATGGCAAAACTTTTACAGACCGAGTGCCCAAACTGCAACCTATACCACTTATTTATTACAAAGTGCCAACACTGCAATTAAACCTGAATATCTGATGCTCTGCTGCTGTGGCAACTTGGCTTATGTGCCAACAAAGAGGGCTCTGTGGGCCCGCTGCGGCATGTGTGCCGTAGGTTCAGCACCACTCCTCTAGGTGGACCTGCATCTTGGATTATAGACAGCCCAGCTGAGGTGGCAATGGGCGGGGCCTTGGCTTTCGGATCTCTACTCCTTCTGGAGTGAGGTACGGTTTTAATCTCAGCTGCATTATGGTTTGCAACTTTGGTTGTTTCTTTGCTTCTCTGTGTCCCAGTTCCTCCCTTTACAGGCTGCGGTGAGGATGAGGTAAAACAGCACAGGGTGGCTGGCCCTAGGCCAGGGCGCTTCCTTTTCCTCCCATCGCGGGTTGGCTTTGCTTTAAGCCCCACCCTAGCCCTCACTTTTCCCAGCAGGTCTGACTCCTCTGGTGTGGCTCACACTTAGCTGCCTTTCTGATGGGAAGAGGGCCACCTCCAGTATGTGAAAAGACAGCAGGCTTTGCAAAAGGACCTGAGTTCAAAATTAATGCAGCCGTTCAGTAACTGGGTGACCCCAGGAAAATTACTTACATTTGCTGAGCCTCTGTTATTTTACTTGTGAAATAACAACGCATAGAAAGGTAATAACTACTCAACACAGTGCTGATAAGAGTAGCGGACTTAATGAGACACATCCAAGCCAGGCCTTAGTAAACACCTCGCTCTTCATCCAGGAGCGTGTAGCATTTTATTATATTCCAACTTGTGCTTTAGCCATTAAGTCTGATTACTGCGGGTCCTTAGGTAGTAACCAAATGGGCTGGTGTTCGTGACACCTCTACAGTTTGTGTCCCCAGTGCCTTATGTGGAGGATAGAGCGAGGTATCTAGTCAAACGTCCTGGCAATTGTCCTGGATGCCTGGTTTTCTTAGCTACTGGGAGCCGGTTTCCTAGGGTGAAATCTAGGAGTGGAAAGAACAGGATTTGATCACTCCATGTCGGGTCCTGGACGGGCCCCGGGCCACAGAAATAAATAAGACAGAGTTTCTTGGAGAGCTCCGAGTTTAGCAGGAAAAGCCAACTAATAGAACTAAAAGCTCTGAATTCACAGGTTGGGCCATGGATACGTTCTCCCCAGCAGGGTCCCAGAATACACCCCCTGCTTTTATTAACGAGAAGCCCATTCCTCCTCCTCTGCTAATCCCAGTATGACCGTCTGGATACTTGTGTGTGTGTGCGCCTGCGTGCGTGAGTGCACGCGGCTGTAGGTGCCGCGCTCTGGTGTAGGCGGGTGGCGGCCGCGGCTGCTCGGGGAGGAGAGCTGGTGCAGGAATGACAAAGAAAGGGGCCTGAAGAGGACTTTGATGTTTTTGTTGTTGCAACTGACCAGGTTTCTTTAAGGGTGGATGATTCTCTTTTACAGGGTTATTCTTGGTAACGAATTGCACAGGCACAGTCTTACTTAGTGGTAGAGACACACGAGAGGCCACAGGGACTTTGAGCTATCTCATTTTCCGCTGCAGAGTAGCGCAGAGTTCAAGGTGGGGTAGCGAGAGTAATGAGGAAGAATCCAGGGCAGAGTGAGCCAGAGGGGTCAGGTGCCTGGCAAGGCCCTATCAGGAGAAGCAGCTGAAGGGGAAAGGAGGAGCTTTGGGGCAAAGGGTTAGGACCTAGAGTACCTCAGGGCCGCTCAAGTCTTTAAGTCACCGAGGTTGTCTACACCCACCCCAGGCTGGAGAGGGAAGTAGGTCCCTGGACCTAATGTATCCCAGGCAGGGGCAGGGAGAGGCTCTGTTTGAGATCCATGGCTGCCTTGGGTGACTCTGTGAGGAGTGTGATGGGAAGAGAGGAGTTGAAGCGGATACCTAGGTGTTTGATTCAGATCTGAATAAATGGTTCTGCCATTCGCTCTCAGAGGAGTCTTGTGCTGGAGCTGTGTTGAGCAGGAGGTAGGAAAGTGAGTCCAGTTTGTGGGTCTAGGGTTTGAAGGGCATCATATACATTGAGCAAGAGAAACCCAGTAGTCAGACTGCAAGATGAGAAATGGTGTCATGAGGGAAGTTGGAGCTGGAGAGTGGGGACTGAGAGAAGAAGCAGGCCAAGACTGAGTCCTAGGGAGCACCATGGTCTGAGTTACTTTTCTCATTGTTGAGGTGAAATACCCCACACCCAAAGTTAAAGGAGGAAAGACTTTTTTAGCCCACAGTTTGTAGAGGTTTCAGCCCATAGCTGGTTGGCTCCAAGGCAGGGTGATGTGGCAGACAGGCATCACAGGGGAGAAACAGTCCATGGCAGGGCAGGCAGGAACAGCGAGCAGCAAGCCTCCCTTTTCTTCTCATTCCATTTAGGTTAAAATCCTATTGGTTAGTGCCACCTACATCCAGGATGGGTTTTCCATTACCCGCTCCTAGAACTATGTGGAATAATTTATTTATTCATACCCTTAATCCCAGTATCACACACTGTAGATCCAGCCACTTCCCCAAATCCCCACCTATGAGTGCATGAGGCTTTTGGGGGACATCGAGATGTGAATCATAGTAACCACCAGTTACAGTAATAACAAAACAGGGCCTTTGAAGGTCCTTCAGCTCCCTTTGGCCCCAAAGTCTTACTTCCTGCTTAGGTCACTTAGTACATAGTCTGCTTGGTTCAGCTCAGCTCATTCCCCTTAGGTCAGCTGGAGACCAAGGCTCATATGGGCATCCTTCTGAGCACACCAAGGCCAGACAAGTCCCACAAAGAAAATCCTGTTCTGCATTTGGGCCTGTTCTCATCAGGCTCCATCCAAACTTTGGTTTTCTGCTTCCTCACTCCAGCCCTAGGGCATGGTATTGGAGATGGTGCCACAGTCTGTGAGTGCAGAAATCCTAATGGGCCTCACTGCGCTCCCCAGAGAGCCCACTGGTGGCCTGACTCAGGTGAGTTCCCACTTACGGAATTTTAATATATAGCCAGCATCTGGGCCAGCCCAGATCCCTCTGTTTTTATGCTGGTGGCTTCTCTAAGGTGATTCCTTTCCCATTTGTCATTTCCTGTACCAGACTTCCTCTGGCTTTTTAATTAAAGTCCCTCCAAAAGAAGGAAGTAGGTGGAAGGTGTGGTGAGTACCCCCTTAAGCTAAGTGCCCAGCATCTCTGAGCTTTCATGTGGTATTGTTTACAGAGTCTGATCTGGGTGAGAAACATTTTTTTTTTATTTAAAAAAAATAAAAGCACAAAAACATATTAACAAACAGACACAAATTAGCATAAAAATAGTACAATCAAAACTGGTTTACAGACAAGGTGACATGGACTCAACAATGGTTGTTGCTTTACCTATTGATATCTTCAAAGTGTATACACATGAACACAGATATAGACATGCAAATTTGGTCAGACAATTAATCATCTCAACAACAGAAAAAAACAAAAAACCAAAGACAAAAAAAAAACCCAACAATAGTTGCTGCTTTGCATATTGATATCTTCGAAGTGTGTGTTCAGGATAACACATACAGACATACAAGCTTGATCGAATAACCCGTCATCGATTATTCCTTAGCATTAAGTGATATAATACAATAGTAGAACCATGTTAGCCCTCCTGCATATATGTATATACATATATACGTACATACATTTTTGCCTCTTTCTTTTCTCCTTTCCCTCGTCCCATCTGTTCTTTGCTTTTGACCAGATTTCCTTCATGTCTCTTAGTTTATATTCCCACCCTCAGGTTCTTACACCAGTGATAGAATACGTTGCCTGCACATGTACCGCTGATTTATTTCACTTATGAGTATGGACTCCAGTTTTGACCACTTGCCTACAAAGTCCCCAAAACTATCTTTCTTTATAGCTGAATAATATTCCATTATATAAAAATGCCACAATTTTTTAATCCAGTCTTCTGTGGATGGACACTTCGGTTGCTTCCACATTTTAGCTATTACAAATTGCGCTGCTATAAACATGGGTGCACATATATCAGAGTGATATGATGTTTTCAGATCTTCTGGGAAAATACCCAGAAGAGGAATAGCTGGTTTGAATGGAACCTCTAGACCTAGTTTGCTGAGAAATCTCCAAACGGCTCTCCACAGTGGTTGCACCAGTCTGCATTCCC